>QLOU01009187.1:0-25973 GCA_003313715.1 Russula abietina
TCATATAAGATGGGCAGGCTTTGGTTGACGGCAGCGGGGAGGCGATGCAGATGTTCTGGTTGCGAGCGAAGCGACGCATTATCGGCTTACGTACGTCGTCCCGCGTTCTCAGCGCACACGGCACGTGGCCAAAAAAATTTTACTGCCACGAATTCGCCAACTGCCATCAAAGCGCCAAATCACCAATTGACTGCTCTCACCTTCTCCAGGCTTTATAGAGAAGGAATTCGCTCTATTTTGTGGCAGTTACACTCGCCGATGTTCATTCATCTTTCCCTCGTCTGATTTGATACAGCATACTCCTGTCAATACTACTTGTCGTCCGACGCATTTATGGCACCTCCACGCGCAATCCTGATTTACCTGTGGCGGTCAGAGCGGCGCACTTTGATGGTGAAGCCAACTCTTTTCCGAAACTTATGAGCTCTATAGTTCCAAGGGCATGCTTATTCACCGCCAAGAAAGCCGTGGGACGAGAGACCTGTTTCTCCCTTTTCTACGTGTTCTATGATAGCGCACAAGTCAAATATTAGATCTATATTGTATTTGGATGCCTTCCTTCCGAGCCGTATACACGCCAATCTCCCCGCAGTCCACGCATCTCTCTCTATAACTCCTGTAGTTACGTGGATTGCTGATTGCATCTTCATTTCAGTTGCTCTGCTACTAGTATACTAGTAGCTTCCAAAAGAGAAAGTCAAAAACGTAATTTTGATTTTCTGTCGAAAAATCACTACTGTCATTTACGCCTTTTTGTTACGCCTCTGAATTGGGAGAATAAGAGAAAACAAGTCGCGGATGCGGAAGTTCCCCGGGCCGGCACTGCCACGCGCTCGGTGACATGTCCCGAACTCTAGCGACGCTGGTGGGAGACAGTTCTGAGTCCCCTTGCAATTCCCAGCTGTTTTATTTGGAATTAGAAAAGAGAATGTACAATATGCCTATGCACTTGGATGATACCCGGACCAAACAGCTTGCCAAACAAAAAAATGATTTTTTTTTGCCGGCTTCGGAAGCTGTATTCCATGATCCGCATCCCCATTATCCGCTGCCGATGCCTCATCGGCCTCATCGCTTTCAAGTTACAGTAGCGGTGACATATTTGAGCCCTCATGTGATCAAGCCAGTTCGAAGCGGCGCGACTAAGTCCGAGAATCCATCTGGCTTTGGCACCGTCGACTCGAGTCGAAAAAAATAATGAATCAAAGTGCAACCGGAATCGCAGGCCTGCCAGTGGCTCGGTGACCCGCGCACTGTAGGGTGTCAATAACAGCCTAGCTACGATCAGGAACCACTAGGAAAAAAATATTCATATGAGATATCAAACCGCCGGCCGGTGCTCCTGCTCCACTGGCACTCCCCCCAAGTTCTTTCTTGCTTGTACTAGTATTTTCTCCTCTGCTACTGCATGTGTTCGTGACGTATGAGTTCTCGTCTTCGAATTCTGGTGAACGGCACGCAGGAATGACAAATTATCGATTAAATCCTGATTTTGCCCATTTGTAAAACGTATAAAGTCATGAAACCACAAGAAAGGTGCCACTGGCTGGCATAAATGCCGCACAATGAGCGCACATGTATATTTAACGCTCATACAGTAGAGCTTGCTCCATGTGTTAGTACGGTTATGTACAGTACTCGTGGCAGCTTGTCGATTGATCCATTCACCCGATCCCACTGTCTCATTTCAAGTTCTCGACGCTTGATATTGCTGCGAAAGTCCAAATTCAATGTCTTGCATGACAGCCATCCCCGTGGACATTTCCATCAAAGTCCTGGCTTTTTAAATTGAACGTACCAGAGCCTGAGCATCAGTACAGGCTTAGACCGAACAATCTGTCATACAAAACTGTCACAAAGGTCACAATATTCGGTACAATAAACAACGTCCACAGCCCAAGTTTAGCCAAAGCCTATACAACGATGTAACAAAACGGTGACGAGTAATGGGATGATGACATAGTCTGCAGTGTGGGGACTGAATCGGTGGACGTAGCCCAGCTCAGTCGGTGATATAAAACGGAAGGAGGGGAGGGGGAAATAGCTCCTTCCGATGATTGTCCCTCGCAAATGGGGTCTGCCGTTTTGCCTAGTATTGTGTCGATGACTCGCCTTTTTCAGTATATGCTGTCCCTGAAGTGATACCTGTAATCGTATGGGGCTATGGGCTGCCCCGTTTGAAATAGCAACTTGACTCAAAAACGAACATTGATCGGGGCGTGTCTCTTTCGGTAATGTTGCCCAACGCTCCTCTTTCGTGCAAAAAGTTTGCCGGAACAAAAGATCCAGAGAATTTGAACGGCTTATCCTGTTCCTAATCCGAGCAGGCGGGTGATGCTCCTTCATATCCCACGACAGTTAACAAAAATAGGGTTCCTGTGAGGGTTGACAAAATGAAAAAGTTAGGCACCATGTCGACAGGTACTTATGCTGGTCCGAAAAGCGCCTATTGACATGTGGTCCGGTCACGAGTATGCGTTGTGTGACTTGTGTTCGTATCTGCATCGTTGACGTATGTTGTGCCCTTAATTGAAGCATGCGGAACACTTTCATGTCCCGGAAAGGCTGACTTTTCGGATCATTGCGGAGATAAGCATGCTTGCCAGTGAACAGATTGAGAGAGCCCGCGTACCGGAAGTTGGAAGGCATGGAAGCTCCGATTATCTATTGTTGTGTAGGGACATCTTGGGAGGTGGAGTAACGCCTTTGGAGGTGGATTAACTGGAGTAACATTATGAGATGGAGTAACGAAGGCACATGAAGACATGGGTCACGTTTACCGTCGTTGAGTAAAGCAGGAATCGATCGCTCAAGCGCTCAAGAGCGGGAATCAAAGCAGTCACGCATCACGCGTGTCACGGGCGCTTAAGAAAGACTCGGCGAGAAGACTAGGCTTGCTTACTTTCAATCTCCAATAGGGGTGCTAACTCGTAACTGCACACTCTTGATCTCGAACACCACGTTGGGGAGATATCAAACAGTCTATCTGGGCAACAGGACCTTGAACCAGACTTCAAGGAAAGCTAACCGTGATGGCCAAGAAACGGGTTCGTTACGTTGGTATGATGGTATTTATGGAAGGACAGGAAACCGGCACATCCAGCACATCTAAATCCCGAAACGTACACCCCTCGCTGCGGACTCAAATTGGTCATTTTCAAATTACCCGCGAACTTGAAGAGAACGCGATACCGACTGTAAGTTCACACGGTACGCTCTTCAGTCCAGATCGAACTTTCTCATCGACTTCCAGCCGAGGTCTCCACAGACAAGGTCTTTCAGTTGGTACCACGAGAGCACGTCCGAATATGGTACACACGACATTAGGGTTTGGGGCTTGGTACAATGATCGACCCTCAGTACCTCAGCGGTTGCCTGGCTTGAGTAGTACTTAACGATCTTTTGGGTCCGTTATGCAACATCAGAACCTTCCCACCTTGTCACCCTCATCCCAGATGCAACAGTAGCCACTTCTTTTCTCGCCATGAGAGAAATTGGAACCAATCCTTTTACGAATCATAGTCTGTCCACGCCGTCCGGTCCCAATCAGGGATGCGATAGAGATTCGACGTCACACAATAAAAGTTTCCAACCCCCGGTATGAGGGCTCTTTCAATCTGCCCCGGGCACACTTGTCTGACGTTAATGGCACGAAAAGTCGACATCATCGGGACATGAAGGTTCTCCACCTGCTTTGATGAAGGACCCAACATTCATCAACGTTGTATACCCCGGCACAACTGAGTCATCACGCCGTGATAGCTCGGGCAGGAGTCATCAAGGTACGGTACGCCCGTCGACGCAACATCTAACTTCTCGTTATCGCCAACTGATATAGTATGTAAAGAAGGGACATCACCCGCTGGTTCGGGTGAAAAACCTAGACGACCGTTGTTCCAGTGTACTCACTGCCCCAAACGTGAACCTTATACCCAAAAGCAGGTCCTTATGCGACATCACCGAGAGAAACACCAACCCGGTTTAGAATGCTCGCATCCCGATTGCGACTACAAATGGACTAAGAGTCGTTCTTCCGAGTACAGAAGACATCTTAAGAAGAAGCACAGACTAGAGGATGACAACGTCGACAAGATACTCGGCGGGCCCCCAAGGCGCCGTCGCAGCAGGGGCAGCGCCACCGAAAGCGATCTACCACCACATGTCTCGCCTCCGAGTCCGAGTCCGAGTCCCCCCATTGGACACCGTGATGACCAACAAAGTCTGGCTGAACCCTCGCCGTCTGTGGCCCACAATCGTCGGCTTTGGCATGCAGAACCAGAAATCACAACAACTGAGCACGAAGATTCAAGTGGATTGGCACGTCTTGCTGCTACCCATGCTCCTTCCAGCTTGCTGTCCGAAGAAGAGTTTGCCCTGCTAGTGAGTTATTTCGATCGTAATCGCAGGTTTCGGTTCGTACATGCTTTTTTTATACGCGACATTTGTATGATAGACTCTGCTCTCAGATATCTGTCAATCCACCCAGGGGGACCCACTACCGCCCACATCCCACTCAACCCCGGGCCAGGGATGGTACACTCGTTCTACATAAACCCGTTCACTGACATGTATAATCATTTACATTCGCAAGATAATATAAAGTTTTGAACGTCGTTTGCATGCCTTCCTCGAAGCGCTAGATGCCCCTGCAGTTCACCCCTAGGCCTGTACATATCCTTTCTAACGTTTATCAGTCTTATAGTCAGAGGACAGCGCCGTCGACCCAAACACGCGTGGGACAATATACCTGAGAAATTCAGTACGAAGGACGGCGGGAGGTGGATGTCGTTGATGATTAGTACCAAAAGGTCTCGCAGTCGTGTACAATACTAGTAGTAAGGAGGGGTTTGAAATGAATAAGACAACTCAGTTGACAATATTCAGTGGTTAATTGTCCTATGAGCCACTAATGAGCGGACAGGGCTGTGCTAGAGGAGACCGCGCTGCACTGAAACGGCGATATCCTGGTAACCTTTCCTAGCATAAAGTACGTATCAAGCCCGAGTATCAGGCACAAGCACTCGGGTGTGGTTTTAGTGATGCTAAGAAAGCTGTGGGCACAAGTCGAAACATGGAGTCCGATGGAGAAATGCCAAGGACGGGGATCAGAAAGGACCGAAGGGACGACTCTCGGTATGTTTGAAAATGAAAATGCTTATGCCAGCTACCATCAGCTGGGAATAGGCTTAAGTCAGAGGCCCCGCAAATCGGATCACAGCCAAAGCCGGCGGAGACGTCGGTCGATCATCGATCATCGATCACCCCTTCAAGCCCAGCGAAAAGTGGCGCGAAGCAAATCGAACCGGATCGAATTACTTGGAATTAGATAGAAAAATATTAAATAAATTTATTTAATTCGGAATTGAACGAACGAAATCTAAGTGAAACAAATGAAGATGGGCCGAGATCGACGCGATATCAGTACGATCGCTATCATCACGCTTACGCACACATAATATATTCAACGCCTCTTGCACATAGGCCATTGTGGGCCTCCTTATCAGATCTGGCTCTGTCAGATCTCTGGCGGCCCGATGACCTGTGCGCGAACATAGCATATATTCTCGTAAGGCAATATGCGTGCATAGCATCACACTCTGTTGAAATATAGCACGCAGCGGAACTGAGGGCCGGAGCGCTCGTGTATGTATATACAAGTTAGCACCATTCCTTTGTCACGCCCACTGCCAGTACCATGTACACATCATATTCAGTCACTAGTACATTCGCTTAGCTAGTTCCTACCGTAGTTTTGGGGCATCAGGCCCGCGTCGTACATATAAGTACACAGAGGATGGGCCTGGCTCCCTCAGTTATCGTGCCGCACGCGCGACCGCTGAGGTGAGCAGGCCATCCACCCACATCGTTAGCATTTACTTATCAGTATATTAGATCCTATCTACAGGTAATATACACTAGTTATCGTGCCGCACGCGCGACCGCTGAGATCCTATCTACAGGTCCTACCCGCGCGCGTCCACCCTATCTCACACGGTTTTTACACTTGCTACACACTCATCTCCTTACAACGATCCTCTTGTCTCCGCCACAGTTAACTTTGATTAAGCTCCACGATATGTCGAAATCGGAATTTTACTGCAGCTGTCAAGAAAGATGCAAGGGAGTGCCAAGAAAAGTCAGCAAAACCACATACTACGAGCACAAGAAACGTCGTGGTCCTCTATCCACATTCTCGCTAGACATGCAGATGTTCCTGAGTCAACATCCGGTTATTGTGCACCCATCGCCTCCGAATACCGCAGAGAGCTCGAGATCTCAAAACAAACGAATGCGTCTATCAGACGCTGGTGGGAACTGCGATAATATCGATGTAGCCATCGATCTAACCACAAATCGGTGTATTTGAGGACGCTAATTGATTTGCGACAGGATGATGCTCCCCCCCCCTTTGACCTACCTATAGATCCATCCGTGCAGCTCGATACACGCGATCACGATGATTCTAATCCTATCTCTGGACCTGGAATCCCGGATTCCTTTCCAACTCCCCCTGCCGAGATTCCAAACCCCTCCGCTGACCCTTGTGCTCGTGCCGGGGCGACGCATTCAGTATCTGATCCAGGACATCCCACGCGCGATTTTTCTGAGATCCCCCCGGGCGATGTCGAGGATCTCTGGCTCCAAAATACAATCCATCTTAGTACTCTTCAACTGTGTGCCGACTTTGTCAAAGCTCTTCGGGGCGCTACACTTTCTGATCGGACTTCGGGCTTATCATCAGAGGGACTCGAGCGCCTTAAAAATCCTCTTCGCGGACGACCTAGACTCTCTAGTGACGAGGATCTGTGGCTCACAATCGATCTGTATCTAGCGAATCCATCTGAGGCCACGTACGAGAGAAATCGCACTGCTATATTGCGCCGCTTCCCGGACGCAGAGGTGCCCAGCTACTATAAGACCAAGCGTCTTGTCGCCGATCTTACTGGGATCGAATCCGTGGTGCACCACATGTGCATCAACTCGTGTATTGCGTATACTGGCCCTTTCCAGGACAAGGAGGCCTGCCCTATCTGCTCTGAACCTCGATACGATCAGTTCCGGCTTGCATCCAGCAATGGGCGAGATAAGATACCCCGTCAGGAGTTCCACACGATCCCAGTCGGTCCACAAATCCAGGCGCTGTATCGAGAGCCTGAAAGTGCATCACGCGCACACTATCTACGCGAAGAGAGATCGCGTATACTCTCGATTGTAGAAAGCGATCACGAATTGGAAGAATACAGTGACATCCTTCACGGATCCGATCTCATAGAGGCGTTCCAGACTTCCAGGATGGCCGCATAGGAGAGGACGATATAGTTCTTATGTTCTCGATCGACGGTGCTCAATTATATGCGAAGAAGGCCTCTGCTTGCTGGATATACATCTGGGTACTCATGAATCTCGCTCCTGATTGACGCTATAAGAAGGAGCATGTATTCATAGGAGGCTTTATTCCTGGGCCAAACAACCCCAAGAACATCGACTCCTTCTTGTTTCCAGGTCTGCAGCACCTAGTGGCCATCCAGAAAGAACGACTCAATATCTGGGATGCTGCCTTGCAGCGCGAAGTTCGATCTAAAGTATTTCTTGCTGTGCTCACTGCGGATGGACCTGGCATGATGCACATAACAGGTCTGGTAGGCTATCATGGCAAGCACGGATGTCGTCTGTACTGTGGTCTTTCTGGGCGGCGCGAACCACAGGGAAAACACTACTTCCCCGCACTCCTGAGGCCAACGGACTACAACATAGTTGGTTGTACGCACCCAGATATCGATATCAGAGAGCTCCCAGAACCATCGCACGCGAGATATCATCTGAACCTCTCCGATCTGGTTGGATCGCACACAGAGGCTCAGTATCGAGCCAGACGCTTAGATACAGGAATATCTAAGCCCTCTATCTTTTCTGCTCTCGATCCGGCCTCTACTCTCGGGTTGCCTAGATCCGCGGGATCGGACATCATGCACCTCGGCGCGCTCAATCTCTCGGATCTAATGATAAGTCTCTGGCGCGGCACCATTGATTGCACAAAGCCTGACACTAAGGATTCCTGGGACTGGGCTGTATTGCAAGGGAATGCGTGGCAGCAGCATGGCAAAGCCGTTGCCAATTGCTTGTATCACCTCCCAAGTTCCTTTGATCGTCCCCCTCGTAACATCGCAGAGAAACTAACAAGTGGATACAAGGCCTGGGAATTTTTACTCTATCTCTATGGCCTTGGTCCTGGTCTTCTCTTAGGTATCCTCCCGGACGTGTATTACACCAACTACTGCAAGCTTGTCTTCGGTATGCGACTCATGAATCAGCACAAGATCAGTTCGACCAATGTTCGCGAGGCGTTACTAGCTCTTTGTTCCTTTGCGCAAGAATTTGAGATGATCTATTGCCAGCGTTTACCTACTCGGATTCACTTTGTGCGGCCGTGTATGCACTCCTTGGTCCATCTGCCGCAAGAGGTAATCCGTCTTGGGCCACCTGTCTGTTCCTCACAATGGACCCTCGAACGCACAATCGATAACTTAGGAGAAGAGATCAAGCAACATTCAAACCCGTTTTCCAATCTGTCTCAACGTGGAATCAGACGGGCTCATGTCAACGTGCTCAAGGCGTTGATTCCTGATCTGGACGGAGCTGCCGAGGAATGCATACCCCTTACGGCCAAAAATCTTGGCGATGGCTTTGTATTACTTCGCGCTCGCGAAAAATATGCACGCCCTCTGCGGAATTGTGAAGCGGATGCCTTGCGCGAATACCAGCCTACTATTGGATATGGATCGGAGATCTTTGTACGGCGATGGGCAAAGCTCCGACTCCCCACTGGGCAAAACTGCTACAGTGCATGGAAGGAGAAGGAGAAGCCGATTGAGAAGCGCAGGACGGCGCATAATGTCAAGGTAATCTATCATTGTCTATCTGATAGATACATGTTCGTTATTCCGTCTTATTGTTGACTATGACGATTCAGATAGTTTTGGATGGTGAAATAAGACTAGCCGAAGTCTATTTCTTTATACTTATCTCCAAGGAAGACGGGGAGATTGCTCTCACGCTCATCTCCTTGTACTCAAGACCCGATCCTTCACTTGTATCCTTATCTGCCAACACACTATGGTCTTGTGAATACGAAGGAGATGGCGTGCTTAGATTTATTAACGTGAAGACCATACGTGCAGTAGTGGCGATGATTCCTCACAGGCCGGTGATAGAAGGGCGGGAGAGTGGCGAGCGATTCTTTCTCGTTGAAAAGCTGGGATTGGACGTGGCTGTAATGTCAGGTATGCAGGAGCACGTGCCAGTAGAAGACGATAGTGTTGGAGACATGTAACGTCGCTGTATGTTGTAATAATAAGTTGTATCTGCGAAAGGAGTTGTGCGCAATGGTAGTATCGTGCAAATCTATCCGATATCTAAAGCAGCCATATATTCCATATATAGTAAACCGAGTACCGGAATCGGTCTCGCGGTCCGTGCTATTCCGGTCAGACTCGCGCGGAACTGTTTTAGATAACATGCACATATATCTAAGCGATACACTAAGCGACATACGTCGACATACGTTACAGTGTAATCTAGGAACGATGTGAGGGATCTATCAGACAAGCACATTGACGGGCTCGACATAGTACTCCGTATTGACTTAGATGCGGGACCTCGTACAGCGTCCCCAACTGAAATCAATATAAGTGTGCCTGTGCACGTGAGATGCATCACGCATCTTTATGAATGCCAATTTTTTTTTTCTCGTCTCTCTCACTTCTCTGAATACGTCCGCATACACCCCAACAAAAAAACGACCATGTCCTCAGCTCCCTTTTCCTTTCAGCCAGCGCGAGAAAATACCACCTTCTCCTTTGGCAGGGCTAATGCTAGTGTTTCTTCGACTCTGGGAGATCTCTTGTTCTCGTCTGGTACGACTGGATCAAGCCCTGTTACACCACTGGAGGCATCTCCCTTTCCTCCAGATGTTACCAGACAGTGAGTCACTGGACGAGAGAGCCTTGACCATTTACCAAAGTGCGTTTGCGGGACAGACGCGGCTATTCTGTTCTCTCTTTGATTCTGCTCTCGCTCTGTGCAATTGTGTTGACTCATGGACTAATACGGTGACTCGTCGACCATACGCTTTAGACCCAGACCTATTGGGACTTTTAGTGACGCGTCCCGATTAAGAACTGTGTGATGAACGGTCTGTCCATCATCCAGTTCTTGTCCTACTATACTCGCTCGCTTTCTTGTCCGTTACTATACAGATCGTCTCCATTCGTCTTGCTATGTTACAATGCCGTCTTTCTCCCATTTCGTACAACTGTTTCACAATGTTGCGTGCCTCAAGAAGCCCAAGTTACTGCCTGCTACTTTACAAGACCGTTGTCTCGTTGATCCGTTACTATACATGTCTGGGAGTTTCATTACGACTCGTACCAATGCTATTCCTTACTAAAGATAGCGATTCCAAGTTCGGATTCAAACCATCTCTAATAGGTCTAGTTTGGTTACTATACGCTTCTAAAACTGTTCTGCATGACATCCCACTCCCTACGATAGGAAGTATGGGCTTTATGGTGCAGACCTGTCCAAAACGCGAAAGGGAGTGAGTAGAGGTGTCCACAATATCGCGTTTTTGGCCCTATATGGCTTTGCCTGATAGATTCTGTTCGTTTCGAGTATAAATAGACCTGTAATCACTACTGAAGAAGCTCTAAGCTTCTCTTGAATTATATTCTGTGCTTCTTAACATCTTCTCGTCCACTCAAAGTTCTCAAACCCCTTGTATACCTTTCAAACAAATCACAACATTTCCCACGCTTAGTAATAAGCTATACTTAACAAGAAACTAAGAACGCACTTGCTGCGTCTTCCAGAAGGCTTCTCAAAGCAGTAATCGAAGTCTATAGAATTGAGTGCCCGTGTTACGGTCAAACCAAGTCACTCAACGAACAACCAGTCTTGTACAATCGAACACAAACCGGCTAACACCTGAACGCCTCACAGAGCCTATCACCAGATTTATTGTTCCATGGCAGCCAGTCTTTTCGAACTTCACCAGAATCTGGGGGAAACGACTCTAACGCCGCATATACTCTGCTTCTGCAACGCTATCGAGAAATTGAAATTGAATATCACAAAGAAAAAAAGGATCACAATTCTCTGAAGTAAGTACTTTAATTATCCTACTCTTAACCAATATCTGATGTTTACAGAGCAACACACGATAGACTAGTCGAGGCACACAACACGCTGATGACCGCCTTTGTCCAGAGATCGCACATGGGTGATCGTGTACCCAATCTCGCAGTACCTGAATCGCATCTCCCCGAGCCCGAGGAACCACGACCATTGGAACACGGTAAAAATGCCTGGGCCATGTCGAGATCGGATTACCCCGAAGTGAAGTACTGGACGAAATGGGATTGGGTCAATAGAGTGGCCGATGACGACTCTGAAACTCAGCCTGGTCCTAAAGGAGGATCGTGGTGTGCCAAGGGGGAAAATGTCATGACCAAGTACATTGAATATTCGGATGGGAAGCCGGTGAATGGTGCGTTAGCATCTAATATCCGGGAGCACACGAGATCGATCTGGAGGACCCTCTACGATCGAGGCCTGGCTCCGGCAACGTGGGGCAGCGTGTCCAGGGAGATTGAGAATCTGTATTGTACCGACATGGAGAAAGAATGGCCCGTTCTCCGATATTGCGACAGTCACTGGAAGGTGAAGCACTTGGCAACCATGACTTATTCGCAATGGTACAAAGTGTACCACGAAGCCCAGATCAAACTCAAGGCCAAGAAGAATCAGAAGAGGAAAGAATGCAATGATAATAATTCGCAGACAACAAAGAAGTCGAAGACAGCATCCAAGGATACGCTCGACCGCGATCAGATCGATGGCGACGATGACGCAGAGATCTCGACATATACCCCCCCGTAGAGGATGCAAGGGGTTCTGAACACGAGCAAGCTATCCAGGAGGTCGTCAGTGCCCGTACTTCGAGGCCCAAAGCCAGACCGCTGAGGAACCCACTGTAAGTCCTTTTTTTCTGAATTGGCTTGCTAATGTTCTCTCCCACAGCGCGAGTGTCTTTGACCAGTCCAACGAAAGTCCGTTTCGAGTACTCGACACCGTGCCAGACAAGGTATCGCCTGTACCAACTGCGCGTCCCACTGAAACCCAGACTCCGTCCCCTACGCCTGCCGGTGACGCCAACACCCCCGATCGCATTACGGACATCTCCGGTACTACGGCCACAGGTCCAACTGCGCGTCCCACTGATACCCAGACTCAATGCCCTACATGTTACCGGACAGTGAGTCTCTAGAGGAGAGAGCGCTGACTGTCTACCAAAGTGCGTTTGCTGGGCAAACACGACTGTTCTGTTCTCTGTTCAATTCAGTTTTCGAGATGTGTACCGCTGTTGACTCATGGACTGACATGGTGACTCGTCAACCATATGCCCTGGATCCAGATCTACTGGATCCTCAATAATGGTAAAGACATCGCCCTGCCTTTCTAGTTCCGTTACTATACAAGACTGCCCCATGTCCGCTTTACGATACAAGTGTGCCTCAAGAACCCCTTGTGTGACTCATTACGATACGTTTGGAAGTTCCTTTACGATACAGAAGCTTTACTAGACCTAGTACTTACCACGTTTAACCAACCCTTCTGTTTGGCAGAGAGTCAGTTAGATCTGGACGTACAGAAGGAGTGCTTTGTTTAGCAAAGCCCGCCCTTCTTCTCGGACTAGTCAACCATCGTCATCGCCTTTTAGTACTATACAAGTCTCATAAAGTCTTTCAGGACATCACCATCCCATATAGAGGGAATGGTGAGCTCTATGGCGCAGATATGTCCAAAACGCGTTTGGGAGTGAGTAGAGGTGTCCACAATATCGCGTTTTTGGCCCTGTTTGGCTTTGCCTGATAGATTTCGTTCGTTTCGAGTATAAATAGCCCCATAGTTACAACCGAAGAAGCCCTAAGCTTCTCTTGAATCTTATTCTGTGCTTCTTAACACCTTTCTGTCCACTCAACGGTCTCAAAGCCACTCCTATATCTTCTAAACAAAGAAACAAACTTTCTCACGCTTAGTAATAAGCAGTACTCAACACGAAATTAAGAACACGCTTGTTGCGTCTTCTAGAAGGCTTCTCAAAGCAGTAATTGAAGTCTATAGAATTGAGTGCCCGTGTTACGGTTAAAACCAAGTCGCTCAACAAACCAGTCTTGTACAATCGAACATCAATTGGCTAACGCCTGAACGCCTCACAGAGCGTATCACTACATCTGCTGGTGATACCACCCCCGATCGCATTACGGACATCATCGATGCTACGGCCACGGGTTCATCAATAGACAGATCAGGCTCTTCTACCACCGACCATCCCCTTCGTCAGTCAACCACCGCAGACGGGAGCATTTCTCCAACAGCGGCGCCCATCACTCCAGTGGCAGGCACCATGACGTCTTCTCCCTCGGATTATAGAGGCGGTCCTAGCGCATCCTCCGTGCCTACCACCGCCGATCCAAACAGTGTCCCGGCACTTCTCCAGAAGAGATATCGACGCACAAACAGGATGCAGCCCAATGAAGTTGGACTGCATACAGCGAGGTACACCCCTTTCTCATATATCAGCGACCATCGCTCATCCTTATCTCAGAAATTTCGCTGCTATTGATTGGTGTGAATTGCACCCCGAAGGAACCGAAGGGGAGTTCAATATTTGGTGGCGCTCGCTGGAAAAGAAAGGCGACGCATACAAGGCTAGTACTCGATCGCACCAGCACATGTATCTCGCTCACTCTTGAATCTCTAGGAGTATAAGAAGAAAGAGAGCCAGGCAAGCAAGGAAGCTCGTGAAGCCCGCAAGGTGAGTACAAGCACTTGTCTGCGAACGAGTGCATTCACGCGTTCACAAACACCAATACCCTAGGCAAATGGACTTCTGCCCAGAAGGGCCCCTCGCAATGTTGATGGCGCCGCATAGACGCGTTCTTTTTCCTCCCGATGCATCCCTCCCCCAGCCCCTTCCCTCCATTACGTTTACGCATCGCATGTTCAAAAAACGCATCGCGCGTTCAAAATTAAGACGGGGGACACGGACCCGATTCGATTCGATGTGATTAGAAAAGAACTAGATAAGAATAAAACGATACCTCTACATGTAATTCGATACAATTCGATACCATTCGATGAAATAAAATGTATTACAATCACACCATATCAAATGAGATTGAATCAGATAAATGGTTTGATAAGATTATTTAATATTTGTTTAGATTCTTTCTCGCGTGATATGATTCGATTTTAATCTAAGGAAGTCCGGTTTTTCAAACCAGATCAATCCGTATCAAACCTTTGACATGGCTTGATCTGGTTCGATTTGCTTCGCGCCACTTTTCGCTGGGCTTCAAGCCTGTTGCGTAATTACATGACATAAGCTCTTCCCGCAGGTGCGCGTGCTGCCGAATTTGAGTTTTTTTTTTCAACTTTTTTTTTACTTTATATAATAACGCCCTCTAAGTTACTTGTACGTGCCATGTTGTTTCAATATGTGTTGCTCATCTTTGCGACTGCCCGTCCATCACCACCCCAAAACGACATCAAAGATACGACAAGTTTCCGCGATCACTGATGCAGCAGTACATTTCTCTGAGCAGTTGAAATGCCCATCGTGCACAAATGGGTCTCCGCAGAACTCAAATTTTGCCAACTCCAAGGCCAACTCTACTAATTTAGGCTGCGACACAACAGCAACTGGCGCAGACTCCATAACTGGGCTTGCCACCTGTCACTTGCTGTCAGCAGCAGTGACAGTTTGTTCGACAATCAAGTACTGTACTAGTATTCGCGAGATTTTATCTGCCCAGACGAATTCGTTGATCCTATCATTGTGCATGTGCCGCCCGCGGAGCTAGATCGCGTGTCCAATAATACGACATCAGAGATGAATCGTCTCACGTTTATTTGCCGTCCGGATGGGTGAAATGTACGTTAATCTATTATGTTATATCCCTACTTAGAACACATCGCTCCTAAGTAAATTGGCGATTCTTGCTCAGGGATCACTAGATCAGTGCTACCTGACCGGCTTCTTGCGCTCGGCCCGACATTCTCATGGAGAACGAGTAGACTAGAAATGGGGAATTCCCGATCAAACCTACGCTACTCTAGTGCTTCTGGAAATGCCCACCGGAATAGAAAATGGGTGGGCGACTACATGCCCGAAACGCCCGATGCTTACCTCACGATTCCACAATGACGAACCGTCAGCTCACTTTTTTTTTCAGACCATCAACCATCAAGAGAAAATTATTTTAGAGCGGGCCAGGCTCACGCGAAGAGCAGCGTGAATTGATGCGCGCGCGCGCCGCACAGCGTCAGCGCCTGGGCGCTCACGGGCTCGTGGACCTTCTCGATTACCTTATCCCCATTGGACCACACAAATGGATTACTTGTTCCCCAACTGTAGTCGTAACTGCGAGCAACAATGGCTGGTGACTAAAGGTACGCGGTTCGCCAGGTCGTACACGCTCAGCAGTCAGCACTAGAAGTATAGGAAAGTTCGATGGCGTTTCCATCTTGAACCGCGTAAGTTTCGTGTGCCAGTGTGCGCGTATGCATTTAATGATTGGAAGAGAGGTTTGGGGTTGTGGCTTGGGCCTTTCTGTCACTTGGCACACCCCCGTTGAATATTCCGCTCTCGCCCTCTCACCACCTCCGGCATGCTGCTGTATTCTATCCATGGATTAAGTTTGATGTGCATTCACTGCGCGCTGTGCACAATGACAAACAACACTCGGCGACTTGATACATATCACCTAGCCTGGTAGTGCCACAGCATTAGTGGCGACTAGGGACTGATGGAAACTTGAAGGCGCGAAGGCGCGAAGAGGGTTACTGAGGGTAGGCAAATAAATTGGGCAGGCCTGAAATTCAATTTGTGCGCCATCATACAGTAGACATTGGAGAACATGGAAACGATCCTTTCCCCTTCTCCGAATAATTTTCAAGTGGAGCCGTGGAGGTGGGTGCATGCCAAGCTGAAAACTTAGTAGCACTTTTACAATAAGGTATATCTGGTCAAATAAGCGAGAGGATAGCTGGCGGTTTGTTGACAAGGGGGTAGTAGTTGTCACGACCGAGCTGCCCGAGCTGCCTCACTACAGTTTATCTGGCGCCCATTATCTCGGCTTGGGCTTCGCGGGGGTTTGAGACCAGCACGTGCCTGTGGCAGGAACACGCTCATTGCCGGACCAATTAATGATCACGCCACCCAGGCTTACTTTAACGTTTCACTTCTATCATTACAGTAAGACAATAACTTGTCGTAATTGACATCTTTGCCCAATAGTGTCCTTGACAAGACCGCAAATTTACAATATGTTTCAACATAGTGAGGTTACTGTAATGGCGCAACGAATGTCCGGGCCATCAGAACAAGTGGTGGCACAAGGATCCACCCAAGGCAAGCACACGAGCTCCGTCTTTCCAGAGTCATGTCCGTTGTTTATATAAGATCATAGCATCCTTCTGCCACTCAACGTCGGGAACGCCTGCATGATCCGTTCCCCCCGTCCCCTACACCAAACCAACTTGGACGTCAATCTTCCTATTTTTGTCCGCTGACATGGAAAGCGGCATCCACTATCCCTACCTTAATTCGCGTCAGGATCCTCAAGGCTTTCCGGTCTCATACAAGGGATGGATAAACTCTTGCAGTGAAAGTTCACGCAAATTTCACGTTGGTGAAAAGGCGAGCTCTAGTACTACACCTCTGTTATAATCAACTAACACAGACATTCAGACACATTCCACTGTCAGTCGCCTTGATGCACCGAAGCGTTCCGTTCTCATCCGCGGCCACAATCAAGGATCTGGGGCATCGCACCCTGAAAACTTCAGCCCTCC
Organism: Russula abietina; assembly: GCA_003313715.1. Classification (NCBI taxonomy): domain Eukaryota; kingdom Fungi; phylum Basidiomycota; class Agaricomycetes; order Russulales; family Russulaceae; genus Russula; species Russula abietina. The sequence goes on from QLOU01009187.1 coordinate 16,918, forward strand.
GGTATGACAACCATCTCAATATGCCCGGGTACTGTAATCTGATGTGAGGGATCCAAGCCGACCTTGCTAGAATTCGAAGGTCTTCGGGCTGCCCCTGGCGAAGACAAAAAGCTTGCGGATGCGGATCTAACTTATTACTCGCAGAAGAAAAGCGCCTCAGAGATGGCTCTTTCAGACCAGAGCCATCTGTCTATGCATGTTGGTATGACGCCCAACCTCTCGATGACATCCGCGATCTCTTCATCAGGCTTCGTACAACAAGCATCACGAAGAAGGTCCCACCAATCCAAGATAACGAGAAAGAAGCACGCCGAAGTGTCATCACTGTCGTCCGTACAACCTGCTGGTATGCACGAAGCACTTAAACATCGCCCCTACACCTGCCATACCTGTGGCAAAAGATATGCGCAGTCGGGCGGCGTCATGCGACATCACCAAGAAAAGCATAGTCCCGATTCATGTATGTATTGCGATGCCACATGGAGTCGCCCCTATCAATACAGGGATCACCTCGAAAAACATCATCGGCATGTCGACCCCGACGTTGTGTTAGGCAAGCCTCCGGGTTCCCGTTGTAGGGCCAAAGTCGCTGCTGGAGGAAGAGGACGACCGCAAAATGTTTCGCCTCATGTCGTTGAACACAATCGACTCGGACAGAGTCAGGCTGCACCCCGGCATCCTCCGCCAACGCCGCCCCTGCCTGCAGTGGTGAAAGTTCCGCAGGCTCACCTGGCGTTTTCATCCGCAGAAGAGCTTGCCCAGCTGGTGAATGACGCGGTAGACCATTCTTCCAGGTTGCCGCCAGCCCTCCCGGGCGAGTTCACTACTGGCGACTGCTCATCGAGGCCAGTAGTAGCGGCACATATCCCCTTTCCCTGCCACCCTTTTGGTGGATATTATGGCGACCTGGTCGCTGCGGGTCTCGAACCATCTACATCAGCAAAAGGGCCAAAAAATTATAATGCAATATATGGTAACCTATGTATAATAAGTGGAGTAATGCATATATAATGAATTAGTTACATAGTTGTGGACCTCACAAAAAAAAAATGTCATATAATAAAAAATATAATAATTGCTAAATTAGATTCTAGTATAATAATTAGTTTGATTAGTTTCTCTATCTATAATAAGAGCAATATTATTTGGAAATTTTTTTTTAGAGTAGTTATAGAATAATAAACCAATATAGAACTAATAATATAATTAGAAACTAATATAAACTAATTTTAAACTAATAATATAACTAGAAACTTATATAAGACTAATTATATATTGAGATACCATATAATTTGCTTGATTAGATGCCATTAGATATCATTATTTAACAATATATTTAAGACTAATATACAACTAATTTATATACTAAAAATTAAAAAATTCTAATATAACTAAGCACTCTAAGCACTCTTACCTAATTATCCAATTACTTATGCTTAATTATTAATTATTAATTATTTAATTAATTATTTACATTTATATTAAATCATTTTACTTATAATTTAGACTTATTTATTTATTTTATTATCTATTATTTTATAGTTTAACTTGAAAATTTTCACACTTAGAGATTTGAACTCTCAACCTGCTTAAATATCAGTCTAATTACTTAGATGCTTTAAGCCACTATGCTACTGTGTCAAATATATATTGAAAGTACAAATTATATTTATAGTGCTATATTATTTTATTAGATACCATAAGCTGTGACAGTGTGACACTGGTGACTACTCTATGACATGTAACAGGGCCAAAAAAATATTCTACTCTTATATAAAACATTTAATAACTTTAAATTAGTATCCATTATATTGTAATTTTATAATTTCAATGTAATTTTATATTGATCTAATTGTAGGTTATCAATGGCTATATATTAGAGATAAATAGTAGAAAGTTCTATAATATTTAATTTTTTTTTAAATATATTGTCTCATCCAATAATTAGTTATAATACTAATATTATAGTATTATTAGAGCATAATTATAATATCTTTAATTATATATTGACATTTTATTTCCAAAAGAATTTAAATAGTTTATCTAATAATTTAACTAATTTATTTTTTATTCTGATAATTGAACTTATGCAATATATTACATTATAATTTTTAGGCCATTTTACTGATGTAGATGTATTCGCCCATACCATTAGCTATGGTGAGTCCAGCCGGACATGTTTACCACCCCATGAGGTCAGGACGTCCGAGTCGATCCCCATGCATAGACTAGGTACAATCAGGGATACTTTACGGTAATATTATGATAGGCGCTACCAGCGCCGCTGTTCATTTACCTATCATAGGCTCATTATGTGGTCCTTCACCAAACAAAACTCTTATATATTTATACTACTGTACCCTTTCCGAGTCCATGCGTTGTATTATACAGTGTACAATGTCAGTTAGTGTGTACGGGCGAGACTACTTACACTTGATAACTTCTTTTATGTCTAACAGGGTGCATGAATCTCACCTACGATAACGACTAAATATATGTGCTATGCTGCGGTCGATTTCAAGTGATTAACAAGTGATTGTGTTCATTCAGGGTATCTATATCTAAACGGTTTATACTTATCTCATCTAGCCGACGACGCCGTTCCTCATCAAAAGGGCCATGGGCGGCTATCACCCAGGCACGTGAGGAATCCGACACCTACGTAATAGAGTTTTTTTTTCCCCTCTTTCTCGTATCTTTACTTTACGATGTTATTATTTTCTTTTTTGTTCTATTACGATACTATATAGCTACCTCACAGTCTAATCAGTATTTACGGTCTCCGGATCTGTGGCTGCTCCGAGTCCGCCGAGACCTTGGCCGAGACACCGATGTCGCAGCACGGTATAGTATACTACAGTAAACCAACCTGTGACACCTAATTAAGCCCTGTACAGGAAAGTGCGATAGATCTGTCACCCGCAAACCATCACACTCTATGATAGCGGACTTACATAAATAATTTCAGTCTCAAGCTGAATTTGCCAAACCGAACTGCTTTATCGTCGTGTGTCGCTGTGTCCAGGTATCGAATATCACCCGTATTGCTGCTACCATCGTCAGCAGTTAGATTATCAACATTGGCGGCAATCCTCACAGACCAGTCAACGACAAATCCAGAAATCTGAACGAAAGCCGCAAATTCAGTTTGTCAACTGTGCCATCGCGTTTATGGTTTCCGACTCTGACCCTTCGACTCGGAGCAGAACAAAGCGATACGGTACGAGTCATCTTTCCAGGGCAGGACGCACTGCCACAGACGACCTGCTGGCATCTACCCTCCTTCGGGCTGTAGTACTTGTACTGTATCTGTATCTGTATCTGTACCTTTTTTTCAGCAGCACCTGTTAGTAGAGATAGTGATGATAAAGTAGTCCAGTTTGGGGAGTCGTGCCACTGTTGAGACATACAGCGGTACAGTACATGTAGTACTACCAAAGCCACGTTTCTTCCTTCTTGTGCATGCCTTTGTATTTTTTCACTATAACGAGTTCCAGATACCGACACGGCCATCAGAGTCATCTCCTGGGGCCAGACCCAAACCATCATTATTATGAATGATGGATCAGGCAATAGTACGGGCCTGGGCCAGCAACGGACCCGAGCGCGTTAGAACCTGACGTGACGGCGCTCAATCACGGTAGAGGAATTGGGATCAGATATACTGTACAGTGCATGCTGGTGGATACCCACATCATCGCCATCAATCATACCCATCGATCTGTGACCAGGTCCATCTCATCCGACAGTCGGATGTCCGTGGCATCGTGGGCATCTGTCGTCCGTTTTGTGGCGTTTGCCTGGCAGATCCGGGGTAATTCCTTAATCGGTAATCCTAAGAGACCTGACGATCAATTCAATTACAATTACGTACCGTAATTCACATTACTCGCGCTCTGATTACCTTAATTGGGTAGAATCCCCTGGGCGGCTGAGGAATTAGATCTAGACCTGGGGTTGCAGGTGTTGATTCAGACCTTATCATAGCCTGTTAAGAGAACGGATAGGGATGTATAACCCCAGATATCTCAACAATAGGATCAAAAACGACAGGGCTGTCATTGCGGTTAGCGGCAACCTGGAAGTATGGTCTACCATATCGTTCACAGGTTGGGCATCTTTTCCAGTGGAAGAAATATGGAAAGGAACATGTGTAGCCTTCGCCGTTGCGGACGCGGATGGTGTCAATGGAGGAGGACGCAGGGATACAGCCCAAGTCCGTCCGTCGGCAGGACGCTTCTCTTCTTATGGCTGTAGCCTTGCGGCGGGAACCTGCCACCTTTCCAAGTACCCGGTTGGGGTCGATTTCAGGAAGCTGCTTCGTGACATGAAATTTGTACTGGTGGGGCGGCTCCATTTGGCGCCACAATAAATACACAAACTGAGATCGTGCTTCTCTCGATAGTGACGGTTAACGCCCTGTGGTGCACCATTCGCCGCAGGCTTCGCACAGTATGGGCGTTCGAGCACTTCACATGCCGTGGAGAATTACTTAGGGGACTCCAAAGACGCCTCGACGCGCCTTTTTCTCGTTCTCCGGGATCGATCGGACTTCTTTCGCGTTCCTCTTTTCCTAAGGCTTGACCTGGACGTGGCGATCTTGTCCGGGGAAGCACGGAAACCTTCGAACCATAACAAGGTTGGCTTGCCGCGATCACTTCAGATCTGATGGAGAAGAAAAGGGAAGGTTATAGTGTTGTTGGTTGACGATAGTGGGAGGCGATCATGGAAATGTTCTGGTGTCAAGTTGCGTAGGGCCGCCATGCCGTCTTGAATAGGGCGTGAAGGGCGGAAGTCGCGGGGTGTATAACGTCGTTGGCGTTGTAGGATTTTGCAGGCAGTTTGAATGGCATAGAATAATAGAGAATAATAGAATACGTGACGCATATGGATGGAAAGGGTTATGAGAAAACGTATCATATAGTAATCCAATTCACGGCACCTTCAGTATTGCTCTTGCTCGTCACTCTCGGCTATGTGGTGTGAGGCTGGTCAAGTCGGGTGGGGGTAAGGTGACGGCCGAAGCTTGTTCAATGGTGGGAAGCGGAACTTGTTGTGATCGGCGTCGTACGAAAATTGCAGACCTGTGACGGGACCCCGCAGCCTTGCCTAGTACCATATCACACTCGACATAGGGACGAAGCTTCTCGAGGTGATCCCTATATTCGTAAGATCGACCCCACTTGGCACCGCAATACATGCACAATCTGAGTTCCACTCAGATAGTGCATGTACTGCGGTGCTGTCGATTAAGGCCTTATCGCTGTAAATGCTTCACGCCGCAATTATTGCACGAGAATAGAGAAATACGAGCTTTACGAATGTCAACGGGTCGTCTAGACATGTGTAATGACTCTACCCTACCTTTCTTTCTTGATTTTTTGTACTGATGGGGCCGGCCCTAGGGTTCTCTTTTCTCGACTTTCAACAGGAGGTGTACTGTGCGAGGTACCGGGAAGGACTAGAGCCACTGGGAAGTTGGATGCCATATTAACGTGTGTGAATGAATGAGTGTTGTTCGAAAGATCTCCACTGAATTTGAAATACCCGTGGCAGGCAACGGGCGCACGGTCGACTTCGGTGGTGTGGAGTTCGAAGGACAGATGAGAGGTAGGCCAGCACCAGGAATACCGGTGATGGGCTTTCCATGGACCAGTGTTTCTCTCTCGTCACTGACACGATGATTAGAGGGCATCGGCGGATAAGGAAGCGCGGGATATGCTTGAATGCCTGTGTGAGCGGACGTTGAGGTAACTAGACATGGCTTACAAGGAAATATTGAGATATGGATCCATGTAACCGTCGCCGTTTGTGGTAGAGAAAATGGGTGGGCACTAGACAGACGAAGTTTATGGACAATGCGTAGGTGGCAGTAAATCTTGCAGATGTATTCCGGTGTGGGGATGATTTGCTAAGTCTTCGTGTGGGCGGTTGGGCTCTAAGGCATGTGTCATTCCAGTGGCATCCATACGAGACAAACTCTGTCGTAGCAGCAACCCTAGTACAAGGACTGCCAGGAATGCACGGCAATGTCTGTATTAAGGTCTCTAGCACATGAGCGACTCAAACTTGGTACTGTACCTTTAAAGTTTCCTCTTTGATTTCCAGTGAATCCTTCCTAATTGACAAAGTGGAGGGACGTATGTAGCCTTCGCCGCTGCGAGCGCAGGTCACGGTTGTGTCATTGGAGGAGTCAGGACGCGGGATACCAAGCGGGATACAGGATGTCTTTTCACGGACATCATCGCGGTGGCGTAACAGCACTTGCACTCATGGAAGACTACGCATCGTGATGGTGCCACAATCGTACGATAGCCTCAGAGGAAGGATTCAATCAAAAGGCGTACCAGGTTTGAGTTTATTGATATTCTGACACGTGGCAACTCCCCGGAGATCGCCACGTGACACGTGCCATCAATCCAATTCACACTGGCAGTGACTGTCGTCCTCACCTTCTCCATCCAGGCTTCATAATCTGATACAGCATACCCCTACCAATTCACGCACCATGCACTACCTGTGTAACACTGAAACACGCATACGCCACATCACGCAAATTTTTATCGGCCTTATCCTTAGATCTAAGTCTGTTCACTGATGCCATCACAGACCTTTCAAAGTGACCTGCGTTCTGCCTCATGCCTCGAGCTTCACGTCGAGTACCAATTCCAAAGCGACCACTTGGAGTAACGCAAGTACAGGAAAACATTTGAGGCCCCACGATTCTACTGGCTCGGGAAAGAGATAACATCCTATGTCTACTAGGTATTGTGCCACCTGTACCGTATTAAACTAATTAGTGTCGAACGTGTATGGTCCGGCGGACCAAGTGCTTGTGATCACCGGACATCGCCGTTCGAACTTGCAGTTGGAAAAATGGTTGTGAAAAGGGTCTCAAAATATGGTCTGGCTCAACGCCGACCAACGCCACGCAGTCCACCATTTCGGGCTGTACGGTGTCAGCCAGTCCGCTTCAGATTTTATCCTTTGATTATTATTATTATTATTATTATTATTGACCCAGAAGACGGTAGAGGTGTACCGGGGTTCTCGGGCAGGCCCAGGGGATAATCGATAATTGATAATCGCCCACTGCTGCTTTCCGTTTTCGTAGCTAGCTTATACAATTTTTGATCATCATCTTCCTTTGCCTGTTCGTATTGCCGTGAGAATATCGAAGGCAGGGCGCATGAAGTCGGCTGGTCCGCGATATATAGTGATTGAGAGGCAAATGCCGAGAATCGCCAACTGAAGCATTAATTCTTTCTGTTGAAGGACATGACGTGATAGATGCAGCGGAGAATGGACGTGGGATGATGCACCTCTTCTTTAAAGAGAGTTCTTTAATCCCTTACTACAATAATGAAGGTGCGATCAAACTCCGCGCGCGACATCATCGTACTGTACTACAGAACCCAAGACAGAATTAGTAAATCATCCGGAGCATGCCCGCAGGCAAGAAACAGGCTAGTAGGCGATGAACGAGGCAAGATCCCATAAATGGTACTCAATTGTCGCACATGAATCGACTGCTGTCCCCGAAGACAGCCCGAGAAAGTTGGCAGGAATAGGCCTGGTGGCTGCAGTGAAACGTGGAACGTAATACATTTGGCCAACTACGCTATGTGGCGTCTGTGGTTGCTGTTGCAGCCACGTGGTATTTTCAGCGTGCAAATGCAAATTCTGAGTGTACCATTTTAGCGTGTCTGAGACGGAACGTCACGGTGTACAGGTGGTCCGCAGACGATTACTGTATTGTGGCTATTCCCGTCGTCTTTTGGAAGAGATGAAGGGGGTGGTGGTGGTGGTGACGATAAGACTTGGAGCTGAGGGCACAGTCAGACGCGCTTTACTAGGGTTAGGGGCGCCAACGAAACTGTCGCACTCACACATAACACACGGACTCGCTTGTTCACAGAGAGAAGCGTAAGATAAGACGGCCATCGTAGATGCCTCAATGTATTGCGAACTCTCGAGTTAAATATACTATATCGTGACCACAAGGCAAGAAGACTCAAACGTCATATTATGATGATCCTAATAAGTTAGTGATCACTGTTAGCAGTAGTATTTGTTAGTTCAAAGGTCCGCGCATATGCACGAGCGCTGAAGTGTGTGACACCAGATTTGGGCCAGCCCAGTGCCTGCAAGGATCGATATCGGGCGAAGGGTCGGTCGGACTAGTTGTAGGAGGTGAAGGTGGTTGTTCTAATCCCAGACTGGCCAGCAGCAAGACCGGATAAGAGTGGATGATGGGCGTAGATGGTACAAACATGGGATCAGCAACGGTCAGGCTGCCCGTACTGTCTCCCATCAGGCGAAGTGAGTGTGATGATAAGTGCCGTCACTTGGTTGGATGAGCGGTCGGCAAGAGCGGATCCGCAGGGCGCGTTGGTGAAAACCTAGGAGCGTCGTCTACCACGACTTTCAATGGTTGTGCCAGCACCTCGGTAGACGAAAATGCAGCAGGAAAGTGTGTAACTTTCGCCACTGAAGATGAGGGAGGCATCAGTCGACGTCGGTGCAGTTTGGGCTGTCTCGGTCGGTCGCGTTTAATGGCAAGAGGCGAAACGTTTTGGGGTAGACCCCTTCCCTTGATTGCGGTCTTGCGACGGGAGCGTGCAGGCTTTCCCAGTATCTCATCTACGACGGCAACTTCCAGCCCATGCCGCTTCGTGAGATGATTCCGATAATGTTCAGGGCGAGCCCATTGGAAATCGCAAAACAAACATGAACTGGGACAATGTTCAGTTCGGATGTGTCTCCTAACGCCCTGCATTTGCGCATATCCTACACCACAGATCGCACATGAGTATGGTTGCTCCGCTTGACGCGCGAGTGTGAATCGTCCAGAAGACCGCGATGACGCCGTGGCACGGCGTTTCTTTGTCGTCTGCGGGGATTGTACGGGCTGGTATCGTGACGTTCCTTCTTCTGGTTGCCTGACAGTAGATGTAGAGGGAACACCGGGGACGGACGACGCCGAGAAGTTGGGTCCTGTGTCCGCATGCGTGTATGGATGACTCTGGTCCAAAGAAGTATTCGTTGACACGCTA
>QLOU01009188.1:0-16619 GCA_003313715.1 Russula abietina
GAACTTGTTGCGGAAGGACAGCTGGAGCTGGAACTGGGGCCGGGGGAGGCTGCCACCCGAACGTTGTACTGGGTTTCTCGTTACCCCAATCGATGGTGATGCTAATTCCGAAATCGCGCTTTTTTGATGAGGATTTGATGCTGTTTTTCCGTGAGCTGCTGGCGTGACATCGCGTCATGAACTTCCGTGATGGAAGACAAACGTGCGCGTTAGAGATGTTGATTAAGCCCTCATTACTGAATCGCCTCCGAATAGCGTCCACAAGGATGGTGCGAGGTTGTGGATGGATACCGTACTTCTGGGCGAGCATGTCGAGGTAAAGTCTCTCAATGTCGCTGCAGTTGCGCATTTCGGCATCCCAGTCTTCGTATGGACCTTTTTTGGATTCGGATGGCGACATGCTCCTCATCGTGACTTTGCCTTTTGCTGCGTCGGTGAAGGTGCAGCTGACGGGGGTCTCTGGGCCGATAGAGGAAAAGCAGAGCTGATCGTGTATAAGCTCAAGGCGACCTCCGGGGCAAAGAACACGATGAATTTCCGAGAGCACAAAGTCCCAGCGCTCCCCTGGTATCATGGCCACAGCATCATTCAGACGAACATAATCAAAAGAGTCGTTCGGAAATGGGAGCTGCTCTGTGAGGCTAATTGAGATGGAGATGCACGATCAGCGGATCGTCCGAAGCGGCCTTAGTTACTATGTACACATACAAGTTATGATGGAGCAACTTTACGTTCTCCTTGTCCACTGGCATCCTGGGAGGCGTTGTCTGCCCTCCGTCAATGCAAGGCGGGATAATAAGCCCGATGACCTTTGTACCGTGGGCTCCCCATTCATGCGCGGCATGCGCGACCCAGTGGCCGTCCCTGCAACCAAGGTCGAGGGCATGACGAACAGGTGATGAGGTCGGAATGTTGAGAAATGATGGAGAACCATCTCGCATTAACTTTTGCATCAGCTCGTAAGAGTGAAGTTCACTGGGACCAAAAAGTCCGTCATTCAACTATTTCTCGAAATTACTTGTGACTCACTTTTCAGGAGTGACGTTGTCATACAACATAAAATATGGCACTTCGTGGTGTAGGTGCCCATCGGAGTTGAGACCCTGAATAATCCCGCGCTCAGAGAGCTCGTCTTGATCATCGCACTGGTCAGTATTCTCCGCTTCTGAAGAAGCACTGGATGAGAGGCTGATATCGCTATAAGACGAATAGGAAAGAAATGAGTTAATTGGTGAAAGCCCTATGAATTCAAGGGAAGGTATGCGTGGTAGCTCTACCTGGAGCTGGGGTCGGTTCTTAGCTTTGGATTGAGGGGGACGGGTGAGGTGTCCGTAAGTGGATGATAGAGTGGACTGTTTCGAGGAGATGGCTTGGCGAACAAAACTCCCCACTAGGGTGGCATTACTGGCCCGAGAGCGTTTCACCATGTTAAGCGAACGGGTCACAGGTGTAGCGTCACGGGGGTGTTTCATGGCGGTGAGTGGCATGCTGAATTGGTGCGTTACAGACTAAGGTGAGGAATTTTTCAGTAACGAATAGAACGACAAAGTATGCGGGGGAAGTGGCACGGAAACCAAGATGAAAACTTTTCGGCACCTTTTAACATGCACTGTGGTGACAAGGCAAAAGCCACCGTGGAGACAACGATCCATGCGCGAAGTGGCAAGATCAATTGTCGGGAGAGGGACCACAAAGGGTGACACAAAGAGCCACTCCACGAGGTTGCATCAAAGAGTGCAGTTGGCTTGGTGGCTCGAAATAAAGGGATTGTGGGATGTGGCAGTTACCAAGAGGGGAAAAGCTCGCAAGCTCCGAACAAAGAACCGTAGATCTGATGGGTAGCGAAGCACTGATGACGACATAAGAGCCGACCAAAATCTATAAACCATCTTTTGATCTAACTGAAAACATGATGGTGGAGATAGCAAATAGCCGGCCAAGGAAGCTGCCGCCATGTATATTTTGCACATAACGACCATCCAACAGACTTGCGCCTTGACAAGGCTACTTAATAAGGCATCAAATCGACTTCGGATCTCGCGAAGGGGCACGGCGGCCGTTTAGTACGTTTAGTCGTCGTCCTTTGCAGGAGGAGGCCCGCAGGGTTGAAGCATTCGCTTTGGTTTACTTTGCATCAGCAGATGATTCAACGTCAATATTAAAGCAATACCTCTGTCATTTCGAATTTGATCCGCCCGGTTGCCTCCCCATCGGCAATGGCGAGATAGGACGTGAGACTTGGGTGTCCGACTATAGATGACAATGTGTCGCGATGTTGATGGGTCTGCCACTCACTGTGTGGACAAATCGGTGAAAGCGAGAGCGGAACAGGGAGAAACGGCGCACTATTTGCTCAAATCTGCGTGGCCTGCGACGAAATCAACCGGAGGAAGGAGCACGGGTAGAGCGTGTATGGCTTACCAGTACCGGTATAGCGAGCGTGGACTGAACGACGAGGATATGAGAATGTCGGTAAGAAGACGTTGAAGTGACTTACGATGCTCCAGCTGAGTATTTGCGGTGTATCTCAACTCGGAAGACTGTGAAATGATCCCATTAATGATTTAGGACGAGCAGCTCAGATGGGTCGAAGAACAAACCATGTTTCAAGTTATTGTTTACGCTTGTTGAATGTGCAACTAGTGTACAAGTAATATATCGCCCCGCTCCATTTCATCCTCCAGCAGCATCCTCCCATCTAGAGATTCAGGGAATTGTAGTGTGGGGAATCGAGGACCAGTGGTTTCTGCGCGTATACCATCTACGAACCACTTCCTTTGTCCACAAGCCCCTCCAGCCTTCCCACCAGCGTCTCTACTCTTTTCGTAGCATAAGCTGGACTCATCGAGGACAAAAGATCATCCAAAGTCTCGTAGAATACTCCTTGGTTTAATACCTAATATGATCAGTTAAAAACTAGGTTGGATATGACCATTGTCGCCAAACCTTGTAGCCGGCAGATGAGAGGACTACGTTAATGGTGTTGCCCTCCAATAGAGTAATGGTAGCCTCGGCTTCATTCTTATTGCAGTGAATTATCTCTGAGCGGGAAATCCCAAAGGCTTGCTCGTTCAGAGTCTGTGCAAGCTCGCGTTGATAAAATTCAGCAACTTGGTTGACCTCGTTCATAAGTGAGGTGATGTCGGAAGATGTGTGAGACAAACGTAGTCTGCCTCTACCTTTGCTCTCATGTCGGATGACACACTCAAAATCAAAAGGAAGCTCTCTACACTCACGAGCTCACTCGACGACCTCGAAACTAGCTTGATACCAATATTGTCCCAATCTCTACCGGATTCAGTTATTGGCCTGGACACCATCCAACAGGCAAAGTTACAGGTCGTCATTCCCTATCTCGTGTACGACCTCGTCTTCGGTCCGTCCCTCTCTACGCGTAGTACCAACCGACCAGCATGACCTATATATATATAGTCTACCTAAAGACAAGGGGTCTGGACCCGAAAACGCATCCAGTAATTGCCGAGCTCGTACGTTCAGGTATTTCTTGCGGATGTCATGATTAAATGTGAAGGTGATCCTATAGGACAGAGTACGACAATATTTCGATAAAATCAAGGATGCAGAGGATCCTGCCAAACGTCTGTATCTCGTACTGTACTCTATTATTCATCCACTCAATTATTACCCCACCCTGGCATACAGGCCAGCTCGTAATCGACAAAGCCGCAGCGACGCGCTTCATTAAGAACGCCATCGCTCAAGCAAACGACACGATACTGACCAATGCTTCCGACCCCGGCCCCGCAACCACCAAGACTACCATCATCCACACACACTTCGGCCACGATTCCGGGAACGGGAAAAACGCGAACGACAAGGCCCATGACGTCCGCATTCCAGTAAAGAAAACGGAAAAGATGCTCGAGCGTGAGAAATACCACGAGGCGCTTCGGGAAGAGGCGCAGCTGGCGAGCGACGAGGATGGAGAGCCTTTGGATATAATCGACAATGACGATGATGATGAAGAGGAGAAGAGAGACAAAGGAAAGGCGAATACGGCCGTGGCTTCCCCTACACCTATACCAGATGATCCTCCTCCATCCTTGGCTGCCTCTAGGAAGAGAAGACGACCCCCCATAGATCCTTTTGCAGGTCTGTGCGGTTCTCATCAGTTCATGTTTTACTTCATCCGCCTACCATAACTTTCCCTTGTCAGGTTATGGCGATGGTCCAGATAATACCACGGCCCGTTCCTCTGCAGCGGCGTCCGCGGAGACTGATTCTACACCAAGCACTTCGCGTCCTACGGCCCCTGTTAGGAAGATTCAGAAAGCTTGGAGGGATTACACCAGCGGAGACGTATTAAGTAGTAACATACCTCCAAAAGAGCATCAGACAAGGTCGAAAAAAAAGCGAAGAGCCGATCCAGAAAAAAAGTGATACCACGATTGTTGACAGCGTTAACTTAGTAGTACAATAGTTTCATTGTCGCTCCGAGTCAACTGAACCATCCTAGTCCCCTCAGTCTGATGCACGGATGTTCGTGAAAATTAGTGGGCTCTGTTTCTCCGAGCAACGTACAAAGCGCGATATTTTTAGATAGGTTCGTCGCAGGTGGTTGATTACCCACAATACCTCGACGTAGTCGGCTATGGAACCATTGTTTCGCTAAGCTACTGTAACAATCGTGATCCTTCGGCGGGCTCATTGGATTGTTGTTCCCCCTGATCGATTTCGTCCCGGCTCAATGTTGTCCGGTATGGAAAGCGATAACTGTCGAGTATTAGCCTAGTTACATTCATACATACATACAACTAAATCAACGACCTCTGGGATAGTTCAACAAGTAATCGTGTGTAGAGCGCGTAAGCGTAATTATTAATACACAGGGTTTTCACATAATTGTACATCCTTCGCGTTCGCTGTTTGTTTCTAAAAGGCTCGGAGAATTCATTCCAGATGAACGTCGTCCCCCTGGTGACCACCACCTTGACGACCGCTGCGGGAGCCCATCCTCGATAATCGAACTCCCGGACCCGGAGGAGATATTAGCATCACGGCGCCGCCAGCCTTTGCGCTGCTTGCTGCGAGCAGCGGCGACCGCGTCGACAGTCTGCCACGAAGCAAACGACTTGAGCACAACGCGGCGCGGGTCGCATTCGTCCTGGCCTATACCAAGCGCCTCATCATCGCGCCCATCGAGGTATGCCAAACGACGCGCTTCATAAGCCCTCCAGCCAAGTCGAGGGCGTGTCAAATCGGCGACTTTTTTGACGACGCCCTCGTTCATTGAGCGGCAATCAATCGCGACCATGGCCGCGTCCAAAGCGTTCCTCTCGTGCACCAGCTTCACGAACTCCTTCACGGAGGAGGCCGAAATCCGTGTACTGTCAGCCTCCAGAACATTGAGACGCGTACAGTTCCGCATTAATGCGAGGAAGGCCTCGTCGCTGAGCTGGACGGCGGAAGAAACAATCAGATGTTCCAGGGCATGGCCGGGTACACGCAGGCTGCGCTCGATACCGTCGGAGGACAGGTGTGGGGTAATGGCGCGAAGTACGTTGTCCGTTATCTCGATTGCGTCCTCCAGATCAAGCTTCCGGAGGTTGGGTAGCGTTTCTAATAGTCGGACGATGCCATCGTCCTTGAGGTCTCCTCCAACTCTTCCAAGCTCCAAAAACACCAACTGCGGCATGGCATATGCCAGATGAGAACAGGCTATGTCGGTGAGGAGAGTGCAGGATGAGAGCGACAAATGTCGGAGACGAGTGATCCGCCTTCGGTAGCGTCTATTATCGTTGGGGTTTCGGCCCGCTTGCCGTGCGGTAAGAGAGATCGAGTCCAGGGAAAAGTCTTCTGAACATGACACGAATGCATCCAGAGACGAATTGTGAAGGTCCCTGCAATAACTGAAGTCCAATACTTCGAGGTAAGGAGCGGCCCTCCCCAACGCGGACAACATTCCGTCAGTGATGCCCTTCAATCCCGATAGACGCAACTCGATTAAGGGAAGTAGCTTCGCACAGACGACTGCAGAGGATGCAAAAGATCGGATGCCAGCTCCTGTGAGGTTCTTGCATCGACTCATATCCAATGACATGAGCCGCGGACAATGTTGGGACAGGATTTCGCAAGTCTGGTTAGTAACGGCTGACATCCCCTTCAAAACGGACGTTTCTAGGAATGGGCTTTGAGTCAAGAGTGAGTGAAGAGACGATGTCGTAACCAATGAGCAGCCGGTCATGTTTAGATAGGTGAGTTGATTATGAGTGGGAGCCACCGCTATATGGCTCACCACGGAGAGACTGAATGTTAAGCTCTCCAAGGCGGATGGAAGTATATTTCTGTGGCCCGCGAGATTAAGGGAGGTGATAAATGATCCAGCAGACTCCACGAGATGCATTAATTGGGAGTCCGAAATCTTCGGATAGGCGCGAAGATCCAAGTCACTCCATAGTTGTCCATCATAAATAAGAGTCGACCAAGCTCTGCATACCTGTACATAGGACGCATTGGTCGCATATATCACAAGGGAATGGATCGCATACTCACCCTTCTCAACCGTACAAGCTCCCGTATTCCTCGATCACGACCCACCCACTTACTCTTCGATGCCTTGTTTGCCGTCCATCTACCTTCGGTGATTTTACGTGCATGATCCTCCTCATAAATCTTTACGAGAAAGCCAAATATGCGCAAACGAATCTCCCGTGGTAGAATGCCATCAAATAGGTTAGGTCGAGTGATGACAGTTATCGGTTCGAATGCATCCGAGGTGTCGGGCGAAACTAGGTCAAATGCATAAGGCAGCGGGAACGGATCCGAGTTGGACCGGCCGTTCGTTTTCCGTATACGATCCTCGATGGCAGATCGAGTTGCAGAATAGATAGAGAAGTGGTCCGGCAGTGCAGACGTTGATCCTCCATCGACGCGGTCAAGTGCGAGATAAGAAAATGACTCCGCTTTGGACTTTGAGCGCGACTTGAAGTCCCGCTTCCACGGCGCCAGACAGCTGCCGGCATCGACAGCATCGAGATCAGTCGGGACTTCCACCTCAACTCCGGGAAAGCTTGATGCGGGCCGTCTGTCCGAGGAGGTTATATGAGAGCGATCATTGAGGCTCCTTGACGACTCAATATTCGCCCTTGTGTGCACCGAGGAGGAAATGAGGCGTTCGAGATGGCGGAAGGGCGGATTAGAGAAAGATCGTCGTCGTGGCGACACGGTGGGCAACATGTGAGCGGCCCCATGAGTGGTGGAGTTCCGAAGGACGGGTGGGGTGTAAGAGAATGAATCATGTTCAATATGTTGGGGATGCAGTGAGCCATAAGAAGAAGGACCAGTCTCGGAGATCAGACTGGGGGATGATGGACATATGTCAAATGTCATAGGGGGGAAAGCGAGGGGAGGGAGAGTTGGCGGTGCATCCCTGGCTTTCCCTTTGTCGAGGTAAGGTAGGTCCGTATCGTAAGGTATGGGATCAAGATCATGTCGAGATGTCAGGTTCTGGAGGGCAGTTGTAAGGTCGTTTCGGATAACAGGTGGAGAGGACGGGCCAGGGTGCGATAACTCGGGGGAGTTGTTGGAATCGAATGACATCGAGAATAGGTCTTGTTGTGAGCTTTCAGCCCCACTGGGAGGGATCTCAACGGGGGAAGACCGAGCCTTCCCTTTCTGCTCATGATGGGACGTCTGCTGTGCGGTGATACATAGTGCATCGGGGGACATGGCGATACTTGAACTTGAGGAAGACGAATTATGGAGGGGAAATGGATTGTCGGGCTCCCACTCTGTGGGATTCATTGCAACGGCGGAAATGGAGGTCTGAGTGACAATTGAGTAGGAGGCTTATGTACAAGGGGAGGGGTCGTTATCGATGTCGCACCAATGGCTCGCTGCCTAAGGCATACGAGAGCAGTTAATAGATGAGATGAGGCTGGCTGGGGGAAGAGAGTGATACATTAAGAGAATAGCAACCAAAGCGTTCGGAGATCACTCTGGTCCGGCGAGGCGAGGACGGCACTCTCCCCTTATGGTGAGCTCACTCTCTTCCCCTCGCCTATATCACTATCACGTTCATGACCTCCCCGCCAGTCTTCCTTCAACACGCAGTAGGGTGACCCAGCAAAGTGTATTACACAACGCACAACGGCCCGAAACGAATAATCATGCAAGAAGCCAAGCAACTGTAGACTAAAAATCCGGTCTTTGTATGACGGTCAACTCCGAGGAAAGGCACCCTTGAATAGAAGAAAACCACAAGTCGAGGAAGACGAAGAACTGCCAAGTGACGTACGATGCATACATACGCATAATATGTCGAACATTAGTATCTGTCAGTCAGTCAAGACGCGCCAGCCTTTACATTGTCCCTCGACGTTTTCCAGTTAGTCGTTGCCTGCTTGAATCTAGAACATCATCAGGAAACTCTGAATGCCATCAGAATTCTACGGCTCACCTGGCTTGGTGCGACATGTCTGGTTCGTCCTCCTTGAGACGTGCCATTTCTGTTTGCATGAATTTGTTGTACGCGGTAAGCTTCTTGCGCCCTCCTCCACCCGAGGACCTTGCTATAGCATATGTGAGCCAAGGACAGCTATTCTTGTCAGGAACGACCGCGCACTTTTCCTCTCCGGCTTTTCGCTTGCTGCCTTCTTTTCTTTTGGCATCGACGAGTAGTGGACCGCTTTACGGTTTGTCAATGAAATGAGCGGACCTTGACCACACGGATGACGCGTGGCTGGGGGGAACAAAGATCGGTTAAGAACGGAGAAAATTAAGAGGCGAGTAGCTCACAGGAGAAGGGAAACAAAAGGGGGGGTGAGAGTAATAGATTAGGGGGGACAGAAAGGGGGCATTTAATTCAACCCACTCTGTTTACACACGGTTGTTCAACCAACTGACACTTCCAATCTCGAGATCTCCGCGCGTGTGCAAGTCCCTCGGCCACCCTGTCTTCCCGGTCCCGGCCGTCCCGGCCCTCGCTCACAGGTTCGCTTCTTTTGAGCCCCCCCTTGCACCTCCTACCCCGGCAATGCTCTCAATCATGCTGCCTCCACTCACTACCCCCGTCGTTGCAATTAGAAACTTTCGACCTTACAAAACAAGTCAGTAAGAAGATTCTGACCGGTCAACAGATGACCAATCTACCTTGTGTTTGACAGCCCGCCCACCTAAGGGCGGCAATCTCAGTATACGTGCAACCGCCTAAGAAAAACACCACAGTTGTGGTTGTTTGATCCTTCCACGTAGAGACTAGTCAAGATACGGCATTAGGCGACAGAAGGATCCCGTAATTAATCTAACCACTTACGCAAGTTCGTGCTGACTCCGTTCGTCGCTGCCGCTCCCTTCTGTGTGATATCAAAAGTCCGGCCGGGAATACTCTCTACAACGTCTTCGAACCCCTTGAAACCAACGATTGGGTGCGCCTGTGTCTGTCCTAAAAACGTCGATTTGCCCTTTCTTCCGTCCTCCTCTGTGGCTCCGTCTTTGCCCTTGGCCGGATTGCTGATAACTCCACCTTTTTGGGCCACGCATTGGACAAGACGAATACTGATGGGCGCATATCCAGAATACACGTAGCTTATGTCGTTTTCCAACTCGTCGAGTGATTCATTCCCATCAATGAGCAGGCGTAACGACTTCCGCAGAGACGTGAATGGATATTTCGCGCCGGAAACAGACGCAACAACAGAAGAGGGCAACGGATTCGGGAGCAGAATTGCCAAGGGAGGAGAACTCAAGGAGAGTAGCAACGGGAGATAGCTATACCCGTAAGCCTGAGCTACCATCAGTGTATCGTGGTCGCAAGGTAAGGAAGTAACCAACCTGTAGGACTTCTTTTTTTATGTTCTCGAGTATCTTGCTTTTAATACCACCCGCTATGATGCTGGCAAGGCAAAGAAGTCGGATCACAACTTGCATTTCTGCACCCTGCGCGATGAGGTCCTCCACAGCCGTTAATTGTCCAGGCACATCGTAGGAGGCAAGCAAGTCTAGTATTATACGTGAGTTGAAGCGCACCGAGATGCCAGTTACTCTGCTGACTTTGTTGTATATCCAGGGACTTGTTGAAGATCTCCGATCGCGTTGAAGGCAACAGTATTTCCAGCAATCCGGTGTCTACGTGAGCTGTTTTCAGCACTACACCACCGAAGAGTATGGCCCCACTAGACTCACGAAGTTGCACCGCTCGGTGCTCGGCTTGAAGTCCGCCTAATTTCCCTACAAAATCGCGCAATTGAGACACCGTTGCTTGATGACGTGCCTGGACCACGGTTCAGTCTCTATGGCATAATGCAGGATAGGCGCGTACAAACCTTATAATCTTCGTCCAGCCGACGCGCGGCTTTGTTCAATCGCTTTCCGACAGATGCAAAGTTAAGATCTCGCAGTTCCGAGAACATGGGGTCCGTCGAGGCCGAAAGATGGTGCTTCCTTTTCTTTTCCTGGACAAGAGATGGGACTGGGGTCGCAGAGGCGGAACCTGATCCCGTCGCAGTTTGGCCGGGATTCGATGGCATGTTGAGGAGCGATGCTGGGACCTCGACGTGGGCTAGGAGTATACGTCAAACTAAGTTTGTGGTAGATAGCTAGGCCCTTACAATGCTTGATATGGATAATCTCGTCGATGAGTCCCTCGTATGTCAGCTGCGTTAGTAAAGGCGTGATCATGTCGACGCGTCGGTCAACGACAATGAGCGAATCGAAGGTATCAGAGTTATCGAGTAAACCCTCCTGGTCGATGCTCGCGCGCTGGGTAGTTTGGCGTGTAAGGAGATCTGCTAGCCGCTGTAAAATATCAGAGTCATGGTACGCTCATCATGTTACGAAACTGACTCCAGCATGGTCACCCTTCCCAATAATCCGCGGGAATAACCCAAACAGCTTCTGGAGAGTATGCAAAGCCAGTGAGGAATCATAAATGGAGGTCTCATCGCCATCCTGGATCCCAGTGATCGCATGAGCAATGAGCAATGCGGGAACAGGAAGGTAGAGCCCCACCACCCATATCTCCTTGAACGCCTCACTGTTCTCGAGCGATACGACATCATCTGCGATTGGAATGAACTGAAGATTGTAGGAAGAAATGGTGATATCCCCTAAGACTCCTTCTTCTTCCAGTACTCGCGTAATGAGGGTGGAGGTTCGCGGCACGAGGAGGAGCGTGTAGGTGTGTTTCTGCGATTCTGCACTGTGTCGCCTGATCTGGTCTATCTTTCGCAATGAAAAGTAGTGTCAAGTAGTGATAAGAAATCGAATACCTGCGATGATCTTCACCCACTTTATCCGTGGGCGACACAAATACACGATACTTGTCGTTACTGCGGAGAGTGGACCTGATTCCAGCCAGAACATCTTGTCAATGCCATGTTGCTAGATGCCATAAGCCCCATCGGAAAAAAAAGGGAAAAAAAAAGGTGATACATACTTGGAGCAGAGATACTTCTGTGACCAAGCTAAGTGGCCCGGCCAGAGATGGGTCTAGCACGAGAGTCTTTGCACCGTTGACCTATCGAATTGACAACGGTCACGCGCCGCGCAGATGGATAGAAACCGGCTCACAGAATTCAATGCATGTACGAGAGAGTTCCTCGCTATTTCACGAAGTATAGAGACATCAACCGCTTCTCTCGCAGGTCGACGTTGGTCAGAATTGGGAGTGGAAGTAGTCATCTCGTGACTTGTCCGGCCCGCAGCACGTTTCTTATGCTTACCTGAACTATATTATGTAGCATAGTTGGCCAATTCTATCACGTTTCACGTTTCTTACTATGGACAGATACGACAACGCTATTTAGATAGTGTTTCTCCTCGCACTCTGTCCTTTCTTCTTCTTTGCATTCGCATTCTTTCCTTCTAATAGTCCAGACGGAAGCCTTCCCTGCTCTTCCCACTCCTCCAATATCTTTGTGGCTGCTTGGTACCCTCGTTCTTGTATTTCCTCGAATTTGGCCCATTGCAGTGTCCCATACTGTCAAATACGTCATTGACAGCACATACTCTCGATAAACAGTTCAACTCACCTCCTGCACTGGCATCGCCATATAAAGGCAACCACGGGTGACCTTGGCCTCTTCCAATGTTTGCACACTCGAAACGCTGTACAGATCATGTAGGCATGGGTATAGGTCAAAATGAGTGACATACTACGCAAGGCGGCTCTGAATTTCTGTAATTGCAGGAATTGCCCTTGCATTTGAGAACGGGTTCCACCGCATGATCATCAGCCACCAGCCAGAGACCGTGTCTCCGAAGTTTCGAGGTGAGTTATCGTCGAGCTTGGGAAGATAATGAGGATTGGTTAAAGAAGAGTTGATACTGCCTACCGAGCCCACGTCGGAGGCTATGACCGCACTCGCTCCCATGTCGAACATTGTGGATACCTGTCCCGTGTAAAATCCGGATCTATACAATCATGGTATCAGCTACTCACCGGCAAGTTATCCACTGAGGAAGGTGATGTGAGTGGTTTATTCAAGAATCGATCACAGAGACTACTACGTACAGTACCCTCCGTCCACGAGCATGTTTCCATTGTCACAGAGAGGAGGAACAAGACCCACAAGTGACATCGAAGCGCCTGCAAGTGAATGTTCGTGAATATAAATAAGGTGAACTCACTCGACGGCTTACGAATGAACCTCCAAGCATAACCAGTCTCGTGTATCTCCATCCGAGATGTCGTGATGTTCGCTGTATTGCAGAAGAAGGGAAGCCACATATCTTCGATGTGCAAATCGTAGAACACTTTGTATATAGAGCGATTGAACTCATGACCCTGATAGAAAGGAAATTAGGAGACACCCTCAAGCAAATCATATGTCAGCATACCGTTGTGTACGCCACGAGAGGATACGTGACGTCGGATAGCATTCGCCATATATTGCCCAATCTCCCGCTAAAGTGATTTGTCCGGGCAGAACTGGATATGATGTCGACCTCTTTCGCGTATAGACCACCGATAAGGGCACCGATACTGGTACCTTAAAATGGATGGAGTCAAAAACTACGAGGATGGGTAGATATACTTACCACCAATATGGTCGATGGGTATACCGTTGTCTTCCAACGCCCGTAGAACTCCCTGCTAAGTTGAGAGGGCACTCTGCAGGAGGCAACGACAGGTAACTTACGAGATGGGATATACCTCTGGCACCACCGCCCCCTAGTACTAGCCCAATGGAAACACCACAGATCCTTCGTGCGAGTCGGGCAAAGTCATCTGTACGCGGCAATCGTTGAGCACGAACATCTGGCCTGCTCCCGCGGTATTTTTGTATCTCCCTCTGCACCCTATCTGTAAAATGCTTCAGAGCCACAACCGCAGCGGGGTTTTGGGGGGTAACCACAGCCGGTTTCGGCGTGGAGGCCTTCCTCAGCTCCTAGGTGGTTCTGTGAGAAGTATGTATTGCTGTTTCGGCAAGGATGCGTACAGGTAACTGCACGTGGATATGTTGATGTACCCATGGACGACTCTTTATGCACGTAAGTCATGTGCACGCAATGATCGGCGCAAGTTCTTCTCACCTTCAACCATTCCCTCGTCGAGCCGGGAAGCACGGTTCGGTTCGGGTGCAAAAGCACGAGCTCCTTGCGTGCCGTTGTCTTCATGGAGAGTAAAAGGCGTTCATATTCTCCTATGGAAGGATCATCACCCAAACCGACGACAAGCACATAGTCTGCCTGGCGAATGCAGGTCTGTGTCCAGGAGCTACCCACTGAGGAGTCGACGACGTAAAGGACGATTTTGTATTGTTGTTCCTGATCCGCCAACCAGGCTGCCGTTTTCAGCTTTCCCATTCTAGTAAATGCATGTCTCCCGAGCACGCTGGAGACAGATACTTGATTGAGGTACGAGGTCGGTGCGCCGATTCCTTCTAGTGCAGTATGAAGTTTTCGAGCAAAGCTCTCAATAGGAACGTTACGAGAGACGGGAAGCAGGGCAACAGTCTTCAAATTGTCATTATTACGACGAAAGTCTGTTCCTGTGTTCCGCGGTCGCGCTTTCGGAAAAGAATCGATTTCGTTTCGGACTCTCGATGCAATCATTCGCAGTAGCCTAGAAATTTGATAATATATGGCATCAATCATCAATCAAGCGAAAAAATATGTAATTACGTACAGGGCTGTGGTTTGCGGGTTTCTAGTGTTTATGATAAAACATTTCTTTGCTTGAATTGAGCCGAGACTTACCGTGACGATATGGCGTTGAAAAGAGTCTGTGGCATCCGAATGAGTTCTGTATCTCGAATGGCATGCACCGTGTTGCGCCGTGGGGTGCTTGTGATAACATCGATTTCGCCAGCAGTATCCCCTTGGCCATACTCTGCAACAATTCTGACCACTCCTCCGTCATCTTCCGTTATGGCACGTAAGCGGCCATTGATAACGATGTAGAAACTATCACTGGCATCGTTTGCACGCCACAGAACCTGGCCTGCGCTAACGTGCATCCAGTCCAGGGACGCGTCGATTTGTAAGACTAATTACGACAAAGGTTGAGTCCCAACAGAGATGCCTAAAGGGTTGCAAAACACTGACCAAGTGGTGACAATAATGAGATGAGACGTTTAGCCAACGTAAGGAGGACAATAGGTCGCTTCTCAAGTAACCTCTGAAGGGCATGATGCGGTAAAAAGCCAACGTATGTATCTGTCTTGGCCACAATATCGACGTATGACGCGGCGTTGGACAGGGACGCTATAGTGATAAACCGTAACTAACTGCCTATCCCATCAGTCCGAGTGATCATCTTACCTAAATATCCTGCGATTCCTCCAGGTTTTACTGTGAATAGCGGTCGCAGTCCTTTCGTTGGCGAAGCTGGCCGGGATGTGCTTGGTGCGAATGGCTTGGGTGGCTCTTTGGGGCTACCAACGCTAGAGAAGTTGCTATCCCCGTTGCTAGATGTTGTCTCGACGTCGTATAGGGAGTCCACTGACGACGAAGGTGGCCTTGGCTTTGGTTCATTTCTTGAAATGGATCGCCCTTCGATGGGGAGGACGATATCTAAGAATCCTTCAATTACAAAAAAGAGCCCTGAAAAGACCTTAGTCCTGGCTCGCACCAGAGGTAAAGACATAATCACACACCTATATCCCGCTCCCCAGCTTTAGCTAAGTAAGACCCTGAGGAGAAGAACAGTATTTCGACTTCATTATCTAGTCCACTCATATATCCGCTCGCTGTTACGGAGGAGGATCCACCAGTTGCACTGGAAGAATCATCTCCTAAGTCGAGCAATGACAAGGAACCGAACGGTGAGTCCAAGAAACCACCATGCCGCGAAGATGGACCACCTGGTATTGACTCCGCTGCTGAAAAGGAGGGTGAAGCTTCACCAGAAGTGTTGTCACTCAATGGAGGCTGCGACAAGCCAATAGAGACCGCGATACAATTCATCACCTCCTGCCGGAGGTCAAAGTCTACGCCATCAAAATGGAGAAATTCGGGGGTGTCATACAACTCGCGACGAGGAGGATGTGGGATGCTCAAGCTTCTTCCCAGAGGCCTATAAGCCTCTCCAAATGCGGTTGAGCTATGTAGATCTCCGGCCTGTACGAGATGCCGTGCTGAGTGTGCCTTCCGCGGAGGAAATCGTACGCCAGCGGATAACTTCACTGGGCTGATTGTAGATGCTTCCTTCGACGGCAACTGCGACTCTGTACTAGGTCTTGACGAGACTGCCGTTGGCGGGAGGCCGTAGTAATCACTGTCCGGCTCAGATTGAGATGAAGAGAGATCTTGGGTTCCAACCCCATCGAATCTTTGTCGCAGCTGCTGCATTCCACCTCCCTGATAGAAGATCGGAGGAAGCGGGTGACAAGCAATATCGTTGATAGCTTTCTCAGTTCGAAGAACTTCAGTCGTCAGGCCTAAATACTTGTGGGCAGCATTGAAAGTGACCCTCGAAAACCGGGTCATAATGACTTAAAACAATTCCGTAAAGAGACAACCTTTTGGTGTAGACGAGTAAAACCTACCTTGCACAATGTGTGCGCTAGCGTTGGGAAATTGTTTGGTCAATCGACGAAAAGCTTCGGCAGGGATTACCGCCAGGGTCGTATCCTCAGTCGCGCGAGCCACCGTGCCATGATGGATCTGTGTGAGGTGATTAGACATTCTACGCTGAGTTCTGATGTTCAGTGGCGTGGAGGTGGGTCGTTCCGCATAGCGAGAAGCAAGCAGGGTCGGAGTTTTCAATTCTCTCGGGTGGATGGTAGAGCTGCTCGAGGAAACGGAAGGCGATCGCCCTCTCGCTGTTTGAACGTATTGCGCTTGCATATGTAGGTCCGTGTGTGAGACGTCTGAATTGGCACGTTTGCTTCTCCCAGGATGCGGCACTGTTGGCACGTTGAGGCCCGAGTCATCTCCGTCACCATGGGTGAAATTGGAGTTTTTCCAGCTGATTTTCACGTCTTCAGTGAATAGACTGAGGATAGTAAACAAGCTGGAGAGCGTGCCGCCACTGCCAACCTCATTCATGAGCTCATAACCGTTCATATGTTCGTTATCCCAAGAACCGCTTTGAAATTCAGTCGGTTTGCCTGAAGGTGCGTATACTTGAACCATTCCATCGATTACACAATAGAAGCTCCGGTCTTCGTCCAGCGACAAGGTGTCTCCTGCGATCAATCTTCGTGTCTGTAGAT
>QLOU01009190.1:0-73249 GCA_003313715.1 Russula abietina
ATTGGGAACTTTTTGTCTACATCAAAGAATCTACGGGATAGAAAAAATTACTGGTCAACTTCCCACGCATGAACCCTTGACTGACGGATCCGTCGGCCTGGTGGATTTGTGAAATGTAATATCGTTACGCTGATTCCTCAACGCACTCAACACGTACTCCCGTCACGATCACTTGGCTGAAGACAACCTTCGAAAAAACTATTCCAGATGATTATGCATGCAGATATCAATAAATCACATCGCAGATAGCGAAGCGAGCTATCCCGCTATCAGCGGTCCGTAATAATGGCACGCTTCTGTATGTTTCATTTTGGTGCTGCGCTGAATGCCGCAGCTGAACAAGCCCTAGTAGTCACTTCCAAAAGTTAAGGCACTCGCTTATGAAAAAAAAAACTTGTTGCTGCCTCCTGACTTCACAATGGATCCTCTCTCACCGGTAAACTTATCATTTTTCTCTCCACAACTTTGCATATACATTCATTCGCCTCCTATTTTTCGATGGCCTCTGAAAAATCTTATGGTTCGTCGTTCTCTCTCTTTTCCTAACTTATGACAGAAATACTTCTGCTCTTCCTGGCAGCTGGCAGTGTGCGGCCCGGTTGCTGCCTGGGCCTCGGTCCAAAATCCCCCCCCTTCTGACCGTTGCGTCACTAATATACAGTATGTTTGAGCGTGAATTTGAGCCAGAGCCATGGGTGTGTTCCCCGAGGCTGACGGAGGGGTGATGTAATCATTTTGGACATGAGCCGCGTGAAGTACTCGTGGTTGGCCGAATATATTTACGTTTCTAGTGACTTTCTACATTTCTAAAACAAGAGACAGTTATGAAATGACGTACATGCCCTTTGCTTTGTCAGCGTAATGGACACGACACGAACTAATAACAAGGGAATCCAATTTGGCAGGAAGCTGCGAAACAGGGAGAGATGTCCATAGCAGCCTTGCTTCATTCCGGAGATTAAAGTGATGGGTAGACCACCGTGTTAGCTGCGTGCATGAGTTTACTGCTGCCACAGTTGCCGAACAGGCCCTTATTATTATTAAAATATTCCACCATTAGCAGTATAGCTTTCTTCGCTATCTGTGACACAATTTTTTTTGGTACGTGCTAAACGATATCTGCGTGTATGATCATCTAGACAACATTGCACATGCCTCCCTCCCAATTTTTGTGCTTTAAAATAGTAAAACTTGGGAACGTCCAAGTCTAAGGAGCCTTAGGCATCTCTTGTCTCACTTGGCGCGAAACTGTCTTACTGGTGTGCAATTCATTAGTAACGTTCAATTCGTTAACTTAGGTCTCAAAAATGAGTGACGCGTGTTTGACAGTCATGGAGAAGAGCTCGGGAAACATTGTTTTTGGCAGCATTAGGATCACCCTGGGTCAAAACCAGTGGGATCTGAGAACATGCCGTTCACCCGGGGTTGCCAATTAGACGCAACTACCAGGGTAAGTACCATCGCCAACAGTCTGGACCTAAAGACCAGAAGACTATTACAATTGCTTTGGAAGAATCCAGTAGTACATACACAAGGTGTGGTCCAGCAGGGTCAGGCGCAGCTGAACGGCTCTCGTGAACAAACAAAGAACCATGCATGCGACCACCGCGGAGCTTGGCAAATGTACCTAGATTATCGCACACCCGATCAACGGCAAATGCAAAGCCAGACTCGACGTCGGCGAATAACGTAGGTTCCTCTTCCAGTTTAGGGAGTAGCCGTAGCTTCACAAAGGCAAGCTTGCAAGGCTCATTTGGGATGAGACGGATGAGAGCGCCAAGTGGGAGTATGACAGAACCAAGAACCATCAAGATGATCCATTCTTTAGCACCCATATGGGTGACCTGGAAGGCGGCTCTACCGACGATGCATATAATAATATGGGCAACAACCTCCGGAAGTTACAAAGAAATTAGAAACCAATGGGGCCTCGGGAAGAAAAGACGAACCGATGGATGTGATGGCTAAGAAGTACCAGTTCTTCGTCATACCCACAAAAACGTTCAGTTTTCTGTCCAAGCTGCGAGTTCCGGATCTGGGCAAAAACAAATGCGTTGAAGACGAGTGTCTGAACAATGGTATTTTGGTGTTTCCGTTGCGTGGAGTCGTCAACATGATCATACCCAAGGATCTTTCTGCCCAAGAAGTGAAAGATAAGGATAATGAAGATCAAGTACGTGCTCGTGAAGAGTGGATCTGTCTTCTTGTCCGGCTTGCGATCGAGCAGGGCCTCACTCGCTTGGTCCGTTGCGAGCGCAAGCGTGGCAAAAGTGTCCATTATAAGGTTGATCCATAGGAGCTACACTGCACTCAGCACCGACTGCTCCGATTTTGCTGCAATAGAAGTGACGAACGTGATGACGACGGCTATAATGTTCGTGTTGATCTGGAATTGAATAAACTTCTGCACAGCATCGTTCACACAACGACCCCACATGATAGCCTGGACAATCGACAAGAAATTGTCGTCCATTAAAATGATATCCGATGCCTCCTTGGCCACCTCGGTCCCTGTGACCCCCATAGAGAATCCAACGTGAGCTGTCTTGAGAGCAGGACCATCGTTCATGCCGTCTCCGGTAACCCCAATAATATCGCCACGTTCCTTGAGCGTCTCAACCAGCAATCGCTTATCCTTAGGCGAGGATCAAGCAAGCACTTGGAATTGTGGCACAATATCTTTCATAACCTCCGGCAGTCGAGGGGCTTGGTTTGTCGCGAAAGAGGTGAGGCAGAATCTGGGCTCAATTCTCCAACATCGACCTACTTGACCCGAGGAACAATGCAAATTCACATCGCGTGTAACTTTCTTCATGCTGCCATCTAACATAATAAATTTGACATAATTCACGAGTACAAGCCTTAGCTCCCATTGACAAAACCGGCATTTCAAATATTGGCGGAGAAGGAGAACAATTTCATTCACTCCATGGTGCCGTCGAGGCGTCTACCCCAATTCCTTCCAAAACTTGAACATTTGAACCACGACAAATGTCTTCGATGCCATCAACAAAGTTGATGTCCATGCCCACCGCATTCCCGGAGAAACCTGATGGAGTACCGCTCCACAAGGCTCGGCCCAGGCAAAATGGTCAACAACAAGGTCAACAAGTGCGCATGTTGCAGTGTCAGTCGTCTCACCCCTGACTCTACCCCCGGATTAGCCTCGTAACCAGGCCCTCTAATGTGTAAACCCCCTTAGGAATTCGCCGAGAGACGGTCACCGGTCTACCCCTGGATGCACATTAGACGAATTCCAAATAAGGAAATCTTCGCACCATGCATGCAGAAATTCCTTATTTGGAATCGGTCCACTGTACACTCTTCGGCATGGCACTGTTACGATGTCTTGGCGAACTGACAGCTGGATGGCAGCCCCGCGGCTCCAACCCACCTATCTAGCACTCACAAACCCACCAGACGGTTGCGTTTCCCCTTTCACCCAGGGAATCACCAAGTTCCTGAGGCCCATCATGGCCACATGCATCCGCCTACTTACAGGCCATGCTTTCACCGGCGAGCACACTGCCCATTTCGCCCCAAGTTCATTTGACCCACATTATTGCCAGTGCGGAGAACCCCTGCAAACTTTGCAACATGTGATTGCAGCTTGCCCGCTGAACGCTGACGCACAGAGGCAATTCCCCCAACCTTCAGGCTCTACTGTACTCTAATTCCCTCGTAACAGATCCTTCAATGTCATCTCAAAATTCAATTTTGACGCCCACTTCTATGTCGGCCTCTCATCCTTTCCCTCCCAGTACATCCACTTTGCTTCCACCATAACTACACAACCCACTACAGGACCGGCACAAATCCGTTGGCCCGACAGAATCGCCCCAGGGTCAATTTTATTATTATCATTAAGGACTGCTATTAGCGGTGTTACGGTGTAGGCTCAGTTCGCTCAATAATTAGAACAGGTTACGATCACTCTCTTTACTTTCTTGATCTTGCGGCAATTGGGACACCCTTCATGTCTTCGAACAGTTGAGCTCCCACCGGGCCGATGGGTAGGCACAGCATTTGGAATCGTTCAAGAAATCGTTCACAAGTTAGATTCTTAATGTAAACAGGAGGTTCCCATTTTTTGGAGATATTCCAGTAACATTAAGGATCCTTTACCAGATTACATGGAAAATCTGTCCGGGCCTTAGTCAAAGCTAGCTCGCAGCCGGGAAGGGTTAGAGGCGAATTAAGTTATATTTGGAGAGACGAGAAAGTGCAACTAAATCATGTGATCATGCTCTCACGGTTGCCACCACCGGAATATTTGATTTATTTGGTAGTAGCGGTTGGTTTTTTCTCACTTCACCCTTTCATCAATTTCAATTTTAACCCCTTCGCAGCTATGTCGTGGCTCTTTTCTATGCTCTATGCAAGTTTTGTCATTCTGCACGAAATGAGCACCCACGCAGTCTGAGTTCGTTTGTCCCAGCACACCTTGAGTGTTCTCATTACCTTCTCAGATTGTTATGTCTGTGCCAGAGTCAAGAAAGCACCCCCGCCATGTATGCAGTTGCAGATGCAATTGTCTATTTATCACCCGATGGAGTGGGAGGGCCCTGCTAGGCGTCCCTCTCTTTCCTCCCCATGGAGCGGATAGTTTCCCTCACGTCAATCTGTATGCGCGTCTGGACCGTTCTTCTGTGCAACCAATTGGGTGAAATCGCTCCCATCCACGGCGCCTCTCATTCACCCGTGCAACCAATTCAGTGCAGCCACTCCCTTGATGATCACCCATTCCTCGTCTCCGTGCGTTAATGTTGAATCGCACCTACGCCACTCTTTCCCATTTCCATGCCGATGAGTGCGCAAAGACCTGCAGGCTTGGAATGATAACCGATCTTTTCGATGGGCTCCATTATCGCTCGCTTCTTGTAGAGTGTGTTGTTGTTGGAGACTGGACATACACTCACAGTTAATTCTCGGTGATATCGCACTCAGCTTCGCCACCGACGGCTTTGCTCCTTTCAAAAGCGTAAGCATATCACGTGGATCCCACTTATTTTCAACCACGATCTCTAGAGCAACACTTCCGAAAGGACAACATTTTTTGTGTTGCCTGGTCCAAAATGCCATGGGACACCTTCCTCTTCGGAGCTGAGCCGGAGCTGGTTCCGTGAACAACACCATGGCTACCAGCTCCTATTAATGAGCCAAGCCAAGCCAAGCTGTGGCATCGACGACTTCACAGGCGAACCACATGACGTGGGAAACTGACAAAGGGAACTACTAATCCTTCCTACCGAAGCCCCTGAGAATCAGGTGAACTTCTCTTTTACCTCCCCTTGGGAATGGATAGGTTCCCATTTCAGTGCTTGCTCTGCCCAATCCACTCATGTGTGAACTGCTCAAGCTCGCCATATGCGTGTCTACATGTGATGCCCTATTGAAAAGCATTTTCGCCCTCCACACTGGCTTTGGCCACATTTCCGCTGTTTCCCTGCTCATGCACGCGAAAGGCACAATGGCCTGTCCACGTGCAGGATCCTCGGTTTTCGCATCCCAGACTCGTGAAACAAGACGCTCTATGTGCCGCTGTCCTGCCGCAATCATGTCACACCAAGCAATGTTGTCAAGTATCGTCCGGAGAATTTACCGCTCCGCTCGTACGATCACTCTATAGTGCAGGCCCAAGCAGTGGAGTCCGTTCCCAGAGAAATTCAGCAAGAGGTGCTTGCAAAGGAGTATGGCCTCAAAGGGATCCCTCTTCTGCTCTTGGGTCCCTGAGTTCCCCCCAGTCGTTTCTGTACGACTTCATGCGGGTCCGGGAAATCTGATGCCGAACCTCATCCTCTTCTTGTCTGGCCGCTACAAGGGAATGAATGATACTAGCAAAACATTGTTCGTCCTTCACATCTTCGACGTGGTCCGGGTGGTCTTGCCCCAACAAACCATCCCTCAAGGTCGCTTTTCCAATGGTTGCTATTACAGGACATTTCTGTTCCTTCGTTAGAATCCTCAATCTCTGTCTGCAATTCGAGATCAGTGAGGAGGACGTTGATGAAACCGAGCCGGGAATCCGTAGATGGGTGGTAGATTATGAGTTGTATACTCCCTTTCCGTTTCCAAATGAAGGTTCGCCCAATCCATGCATCCAGCCTCTACTAGCACAAGCCTGAACAGCTTCCAGCGTGCCCGCTCACAATCAAGAGGCAATTAGGTACTTTTAGCGCACCATCCAGAGTCAACGAAACCCATACATGGGCATGGACCGACACCTTATAGAACTGTTGTAGCTGCGGCAAATCAAATTTTTATTTGGCCTTACCGATGAGCAGCTCGGAAAGCCTCCCAAGTACCCCTCTTTACAAACGAAAAGGCTTGAAGATTGTAAGTCGCATCTTGGTACCTATACCCTGGATCTAAAAGCAGTTCATTGCAGACCAAAAATACCAACTTGTGGCTCCGAGGCAGGTGGGTCGCCTTGATGACACCATCCACTAAGTCCTCGTGAATGGCTTGGCAACCCGGTTTTGGGTCGAGCCAAAGGTCACTATGAAACACCTTCGGGAGGTCGTTGAGCAGGGGGTAAACTGCGTCAGGACATCATATACGTGCATAATATTATTCCAATATGTATGGACAGCCAAGATGCATCTTTTGTCTGTGTGTGCGAATCTATCTTTGTCTTTTCCCCGATAGAACGAGTGACTTTGTTGATGGAAACCAGTGCCGTAAAAACCTTTCCGAAGAGCTCAGGTTTTAACGTTTCTTGGGCAGCTTCAGTACATCGTCTTCATCACCATTCCCAAAAGCAAGGAACTTGAAACAAAGGAACCTCAAAATGTTTTTTATGCGGTTATTTTGCCAATTTATGCCAATTTACCTGATGCTCAAGGGGTGCCGCCAATTCCATTCTACTCACCAAGTGGAGCCTTGGACCCCACTGACCCCAGTGGCCCCCTGGCACATGGGGTATCTGCTGAGGCGGATTAGCTGGCGCCAACGTGACTGAGCGAGTGAGCTCTGCGCGAACCTATTTGCTCTGAGGGTCGTACGGTGTTTGGCTGCGGTAGTGTACAGTGTCGTGCATTGTTTGGTGCCACACTGTACATCATTGTCACGCACATCGAGCGCTTGCGCGCCTGCAATTCGAACAGCATCTCTCTCTCTCCACATTTACCACCGTCCATCATGCCGGCCTTCCTTCACATCCCCACCTTTTTCCAAAGAACCCAGATCATTTGCTATGGCCGAGAATTCGTGACTCGCATCGTCGCTACACACCTATACACCTGGGCGCGCCCCATCCTCATTGAAGCTGCGGCCGAACTACTCACACGTGGGCATGAACTTGCGATGGATTGGACCGCCAGGTATGTCTCACTTCTTCCCCTTTGGCGCTGCTGATGTTCCCTAGCACGCATGCGAGGTTGGGGCAATTCGCGAATGAGTTCTGGATGACTCTCACGAACGGCGACACCTCGCACCTCAAATACTTGGCAGGGCGTATCATTCTGGTTGCAGTGGAGATCGTCTTTCTTCATTTCGCGATGTATTTGTTGGAGACAGGGGTGAATATATTTCATTTTTTTGCTTGGAGGATTGGCTAACTGTGCGTGCCATGTAGCGACTCGCTTTGACAGGTGATCGCGACTTGCGTGCTTGGGAATAATGGGGGCAACAGAGGGAGGGCAACGTCGACAGTGATGACAGCAGCGATGACGGGCATTCGCCCAAATGTATATACCTTTCACCACTCACTCACACTCACCAGTAGGATCACAATCACGTTCACATTCCCCTTGTTCCTACAGCTCACCCGGGTCGCGAATGATGGAGGACCATCCAACTACAATTATAGTATTCATTGTTGTGACAACTCGACCTTTGAAGGTTGTACAAGATGGCTTCAGGAAGGGCTCTCGGCGGAAGGTGCTCGGACTCCTTGCATTTGACGGATCGCGCTGACGGATCGCGGGCTTTGAATTGGGGTAAAACGTGTAAGGTCGTACGACAACTGAACTTGTTTCTCAACTACTCACTTGCCTTATGGCTCCTACTAGACGCCGATCTTCCCCCAGTTGGCCCAA
Organism: Russula abietina; assembly: GCA_003313715.1. Taxonomy (NCBI): domain Eukaryota; kingdom Fungi; phylum Basidiomycota; class Agaricomycetes; order Russulales; family Russulaceae; genus Russula; species Russula abietina. The sequence continues at coordinate 8,040 of QLOU01009190.1, forward strand.
CCCAGCAAAAATAACAGCTCAGTCGCGTGCTGTAGAGAAACCTGTATCCAAAAGGCTGCAGACTGAATTAGAGGGTTTGCCCCCCCCCCATTTTTTTCCCCCTTCTCTTCTGACGCTATTTGCCTTGCAGAGAATGCCGGTCCTATTCGGCGTTCTGACAGGCCCACTAAAGGTCAGGGAGGTGCTTTAAAGCAAATGCAGATGACCTTCGAAGCCGTTCAATCCACCAATGGTGCAAAAAAAAAGAAGCCAAAAGTGCAAAATATACCCGACGATGTGGGAGCAAACCCGATGGCCCCTGTTCCTAAAGGGCCTGGCCGGCGTTACGGTAAAGCAGGTGTATGTTTTACATTTTTCTGGGTCGCCTCAATATTGATGACTCTCAAATAGCGGATGGTTCCAGCGCCGTCACAAGGTTCCACACCCACAATGCCCCTACCAGAGACGCATCCAGTGCCTTCCGGTACCAAACCTGACCCCAACGGATCAAGGTTTGGCTTTCGGCCCCAAAATTCAGCTGACGGTCCACAGCTTCAAGAACGAGCTAGTACTACTCAGTCGTCACACTGGGTCTCCGTTGGCCAACCTGTTACCAAAGCATTACCATCAGTTGCGCCCACCTCATACTACTAGTAGTGATTATACTGTATTGATACTATCCTATTTACGCAGAGCCGACCCCAGCACCAAGCTTCATTGTTCACAGTACCTCCAGAGCAACAGCGCATTGGGATCACACAGTCTCCCTTTCATCAGCCCGTTCTCAATAGCGTCCAGGTTGGCACCCGAGTTACCAGCTTGGGAAACACCGAAGGTGACAAGGACGAGGACGATGAGGATGGCGATGAGGATGCTGACGGTGATGAAGACGGCGACGGCGACGAAGATGAAAATAGCAATGAAGATGGAGACGAGGACGGCGACGGCGACGAAGATGGTGACAAGGACGGTGACGGCGACGAAGACGGCGATGTTCTGCGTGCTGAATCTGAAATGCTCCTCGACGTTGACCAACTCACAAACTATCTGGATCAAGACCAAATATATCAAAACTATTCCAGAACTGACAACGCTGACCACATAAATACCCATTTTAATGCTGGTAATGGTGACAACGGTAGTGATTACGCACTTTCAGGCTTTAACACAGAAGTACAAGTGCATAACATGGATCTTGAACCTCATCTCGGTAAGTTTGCTTTGAATAAGCATTTGTGATTCTTAGCTTATTATCGTAGAACCTGGCTTCGATCAATCACCATCTGAAGATGAACGTATTGCCGAGGCACGGCTCAGAAGTCCTTCTTATGATATTCTTCAACGACATCATGATCGAAACCGAGCACCCCTTCCACCTGATCCACGATAACTCCAAAGAATTTGCTACAGAAACGCGATGGATGTTGCAGAACGTGGGTCTGTACTGTCTTCTAACGAACCAGGACCCCGTTCCAGGCGGGCACGGAACTCACAGAAGCCTTATTCGAAACTTTCTGACAATCCAAAGAAGTATCGGTTTTACCCTCCATTTTGGCGGGACGTCTTGAAAAATGCGATGTGGAGGTGGCATGTTTGGATGGCACTTGAATGTGCCTTTCCAAGTGCATTAGATGAGAACCATCATAAGATAGCAATGGAGTGTATCTCAGATGCTCTAGCTGAGCACCTGAATGGTGGAAACAGGGTTGAAGATGGTAAGTGCAGTGCTATCTTAACCGTGCTACAGTGTCTTTAAAATATTTAAGGATACTGGCCGAAATACCAGCACGATATGCAATGTTACATAAGTTGGAATTATTTTTTTTTACTGTCACAGTGCTTCTAACTAGTACCTTTCAGATCTTTGCAGACAAATTATCATTTCGTTCGATTATCAAGAATAAAGCGACTGAAGTCATCTCCACGAGATATGACTTCAAGCCCAAGAAGACTTATAACAACCAGTTAGAACAAGCCAAGCACATCGAGGAGGCCATCTATAAAATCCTTTTTAAAGGTGCTTTCCTTCACGGCAGAACAGATAAGGAGGTAAGTCATGAGTTTACGGTGGTATAGTACTGACAAAAATGCATAAAACATATAGGGACGCACAAACAACTTGACACATCCTGCCATCAAGGATGTCTCTATTTTTATATGGGGGCTCATTAAGAAACACCTCCCAACCAGATATGACGATACTATGATACCATGTGGAGTTATTGCTCTGGCCTTAGCTGCTGTGGGTTCAAGTTCTGATTTTGTTGCCCGTCAAACTCACACCCTTTTAGATCAGATATAGTCTTGAAGGCTGGCGAACGGGCTGTCTTAATGACGACCTCGAATTCACTTCAACCAGTTATAAAAAGGTATATGATGGGACACTAGTTCTATTTGAAAAATTACGGCAACATGAATACCACTGGAGTAAATTTGTTATTGCTAGACATCTATGGGCAACGAAGGAGAAGTAAGCATTTTTATTTTTATTTTTGACCAAAATTGATGTTTGCAAAAAGATTTCAGGGTCCTCTTGTAGATGGAATGGATGCTGTGGACATGAGTTTAGTCCTTGATTGAGGTATGGTATGCATGGGAGGCACAACCAACGACAGAATACCCTTCGGCTACAACTGCCATGTCACTTGTTATTGCCCGACTCCCTTTTTTATCACGTTTCATTGCTCTTCAGCCTCTTCCCCTTGACGTCCAGTACAAGATAGCCGCGACTATGCGCTGCTCTATGCCTTTCTTAACTTCATCTCTTAGTTACAACTTACAATTTTTCTTTACACCTTTTGGCACCTTAGTATGTGTATTCACGATCTGGTCATCATTTTCACCAAATCAGGCGTCGACTAGTAGTGACACTGAGTGTTCTTCTTTCATCTTTGTGCTCATGTGCATTTTCAATTTTTCATATCTCCGTCCTCGTTGCTCGACACTTGTAATGCTGTCCACGACATGTCGACGCATCTGCCAACGGGACTTCTCTCGGCTCTCTCGAACCACTTATTACTTAGATCTCTACATGCAATTGGTTCAATTAGCAATAGACTTGATGCCATTTCTTTTCTGAACGTATAGTCGTCGTATACCAGAAAGCCCGCCATAAGGATATGCTATTCTTGAAATTCTTCCCACAGCCGCCATTCCTAGGAGGACGTATCCCCCCATACAAACGACGTGAGAGCCCCTGATCTAATGTCCTATTGGCTATGCAAACGGCCAGCCCTCATTCGTGAAAGCAGTCCGGAGACCGTGTCTGATGCGAACGCCACGAAAACTTGAAAGACTTTTGTGTGGGAAAGCAGATGTTTGACAGACATGGTCTCCGGACTGCTTTCTTACGATATGCCATCTTTGTCTTCGTTCTTTTGACGAACGTTTCTATCTTACGAATCCAACACTTTTTCACTGTACTGTGTTTTCCGCTCTGTTGACGGGCCGTGATGCGTAAGCAATCCCCCCCCTTTTCCCTCTTCACCACAATGCGCCCAAGAGAAGCTCTCCTCACGCGCACTCTCAACGTTGTGCCAAGCGTGGTCGCTCCTCTGACTCAAGTGACGCGCCCCTGCCACCGTCCTCTTCGCGTACATTCACGTGCATCGACGCGCAACCGATCTTCCCTGCCTACATCACTTCCACCCTCCACTCGATGTGCATCACATTGCTCATCTGTCCTTCCTATCTCGGACGAGCCCATCCCCCGCGAATGTCACATTGATGAGGACACCGTGCTCAATGATGCCTCCTTAGTAGCAAAAAGGTCGTTCTCGGGCTCATGAAGTCTTATGTCCAATGTTAGTCATCACCCTGTTTCCCATTGATTGTGGTCATGTTCATCATTGCAACATTCCTACAGATTTTAATAACCCGAACAATCCTCATGATAGGTCATTTGATCCCCATCCGACAGATTACCCTGTTGGAAAACACGATTTTCCAAATTCTGGCGCCACAGAACGGTATGTGTTTCACTTGTGTTTGCTCCTGTACACTCATGGCATCTGGCAATGCTCTCTCCTGTCACCCAATTACGTGGTGAATACTGGTGATGCTCCGCCCTTTCTATGAACACCAGCATCGTGTATGCCTTCTGCGGCCCTGAAACATGATCAGACTCCACCCGCAGAACTGTACGTCTAGCTACATCCTTCTGGTCATTCTCGGGCTCCCTCTTTGGGACGCTTCCGCAGGATATCCCCTCTCCTGAGACGGAGACAATGCCAGCAACAAACCATTTACAAATGTTATGTTGCGCTGTCGCCCTTTGTGATGGCCCACTCTTTGTGCGGACACTAGACACCATCAACTCCCTCTTGCAAATTCTCAAGTCTCCACCCCTCCCATTAGACGCTTTTGCGCCACCGCAACCCAATGCACTCCATGCTGCAGTAGTTGATTGGAGCGCAACTGGACTGCCCCATGCGATTGCTCTGCAAATTGTTGAGGAAATGTATCAGTGGACAGTTGGCCCACACACACACGAGCTCAGTCAATATCAGGCATTTTCTGATACTGTTTATGGGGAACTTATGCCCTCACTTGTCACCCACCCGCTGTCCCTTACCCGTGCCGGTCCGGGTACGCTCCTGCTCGACCTTGAACATCGAAATCGACAACATCGCCTTCCTTGGAAAACCGTTGGCCACTGCTTCCCGAACTACTGAACAGCCTGGTCAGTTTGTTCTCAATACATCTTTAAACTCTTACTGCTACTCACACTTTCGTAGCACCGTCAAATTCTTCCTCACCTTCCCGCTTCAAAATTAAATTCAACACAACTGCCACCGACGCTTCCTCCTCCATCGGAGAGGAGCCAATCACTGGACCTTCCACTTGAGGCAGTAAACGTAAAAAATAATTTAAATGTACCTGTCTTGTATTCGTAGAATGATTCACTTTATGTAACACCTTCACTGCCCCTTACCATGCATAGCATGGGTCAAACGCCACTGTAAAGTTCGGCACGTGTGAATTTCAGTATTTGTAACGTGTGAAAAATGGCTGAAATTAGCGACGAGAAATGTCTTAAAATTAGACAGAAAAATGGCTGAATTTCAGCCAAGCAAATGACTGAAAATTCCACTTTTAAATATGTGAAAAGTAAGTCATTCTTGCTCCCATTTATGCACTTAAATGTCTTATTAATTCAGTTATATTTTGTCTTATTAACTACTTATTTTTCAGTTATTTTTTGTCTTATTTTCGGCACTTGAGCTACTTATTAACCACTTATTTTTCAGTTATTTTTATTTTCAGCACTTGAACTACTTATTATTCAGTTATCTTTCATCTTATTTTTCAACTTAATTTCAGACCAAAAACATATTATTTTAATTTATAAACACACTACAAAATATTTTATTTTGCAGCAAACAGTGAATGGTGAACAGTATTGTTGTTGAGCGGGAGTGAAGGAACAAGTTGAACTTTGTGTAGCACACCAAAAAACAAACAAAAAAACAAACACGGCTGAGTCATGTGATATGTTCCCATGGCTTTGAAAAAACTGACAAGTCGACGTCTGGTCGTTCTCCGCTCTTCTATGATTATCGATTATCGCCAGCACCGGAATCATTTGCTTTCATTCTCGACGCTATCGCGGATTCCTGGTTGCCATTTGATGTCTTCAGATCTTGGCTGAGCGGTGATACCACATTGTGCTCCTCTCTCTCGCTGCCGCCCTCTCGCTCTCACCACACTTCCTTGACGGTCATCTTCATCAATTTCAAGCCCTTCGCTGCCCTGTTGTGTGTATTTTTTCTATACAAATTATGTGCATTCTGTACGAATTGGACACTCACACAGTTTGAGTTCGTCTCTGCACACTTTGAGTTGTTTTCTCGCTGAATTACCTTCTCAGATCGCTCATTTTCAACTCCCTCCAAAAAGACAACATTCTCTATGTTGGAATTATACCTGGTCCAAAAAAGCCATGGGATGCAGACCCCTTCGTCTATCCGCTCGTGCGTGAACTGCTTCAGCTCGCGATCGGCATGTCTGCATATGATGCCCTCTCAAGAAGGCTTACGAGCATGGAGGAGGCGCGTGTGCGTCTGACCTTCCTGGTCCGCCAAGCCAAAAGCTGAGGGCGCGCACGTTCATCTTGGCTGGGCTCGTCGGGAGGTGCCCCTAGGCAGGCCCTGCGGTCTTGACGGATACTCGTACGGCATACGTGACAAAACCGGCAAGAAGATCACGCTCTCTCGCCCACGGCATCCCTTTGGCACCGGCGACGTCATCAGTCTATATATATCCCTTCCTCCATTGTGCGCCCCATAGAAGCGTGACCCGCATGATCCAGTGCCATGCCTATGTCATCACTGGCTTTGGCGACATTCCTGCTGTTTTCATGCTCATGCACATGAAAGGACACAATGGCCTGTGTCCCTGCCGAATGTGCAAGATCCTTGGTAATCGTATCCCAGACTTGCGAAACAAGATCCTCTACGTCCCGCTGTCCCACCGTAATCATCCCACACCAACCGATGTTGTCGAGTATCGTCCTGAGAAGTTACCGCTACGCTCGCACAGGCACTTCATGGCGCAGGCCGAAGCAGTGGAGTCCACACACATAGAAATAGAGCCAGAGGAGCTTGCAAAGGCGCATGGCATCAAGGGGATCCCTCTTCTCAGTGCCCTTGGGTCCCTTAGGTTTCCCCAGTTGTTTCCGTGCGACTTCATGCATTTGGTCTGGGAAAATCTTATCCCGAACCCCGTCCTCTTCTGGTCTGGCTGCTACAAGGGAATGGATGAGAGTCAGCCATATGTCCTGAACCCACATACATATTTGGCAGGTTGTTGGTACTACATCCGCGGCAGCTACAAGAACGATACCTTCATCATTTGGGGCGCCCATTCCCAACCCAGCAACAGATGGTTCATCTTTCACATCCTTGACGTGGTCCATGTGGTCTCTGTTTATCGCCCCCACCGTCCTTCGAGGTCGCTTTCCTGATGATCGCTATTATAAACATTTCTGCTCCCTTGTTAGAATCCTCAATCTCTGCCTGCAATTCGAGATCAGTAATAGGGACGTCGACGAAATCGAGTTGGGAATCTGTAAATGGATGGAAGATTATGAGCGGTACGTTTGCTCCTTCTGCTTCCGATAAAATGAAGGCTGACTCAATCCATGCATTCAGCCTCTACTACCAGCACGATCCTGAATGACTTCCGGCGTGCCCGCTCATCATACACGCCCTCCTCCATATTCCTGACCAAATCAGTTGGATGGGACCATATTGGACAACATGGGCTTTCCCCATCAAGAGACAATGTGGATACTTTCAACACAGCATCCAGAGTTGGCGAAACCATATGTGAGCATGGACCAACACCTTATAGAACTGTCACAACTCCGGCAGATCAAGATTTTATACAACCTTTCCGATGAGCAGCGCGGAAAGCCTCTGAAGCGCTCCTCTTTACAAATGAAAAAGCTTGAAGATTGTAAGTCGCATCTTGGCACCTTTACCCTAAATCTAAAGACAATTCATTACAGACCCACAATATGAACTCGTGGCTCTGAAGCAAGTAGGTCCCCTTGATGACAACATTCGCAGATTCATTGCAAACGGCTTGGCAACCTGGTTCTCTGTCCAGCCAAAGGTTGCCAGGGAATTTCTTTCGAAGGAAGTCGAGCAGTGGGGTAAACTGCGCCGCCTTGAAGGTGGGGACATCATGCACGCGCATGATATTGTTTCCAAACACATGGATGGCCAAGATGCATCTTTCATTCGCGTGTATGAACTACTGTATCATCAAAGAAATTTGAAACTAAACTATTTTCATTTCCACCCGATAGTACAAGCAACTTGTTGATCGAAATCAGCGCCATCGAAACCGTCCTGAAGAACTCGAGTCTAAAGCATTCTTTGGGCAACTTCGGTACATCGTCGTTATCCCCATTCCCCGAAGCAAGGAACTTAAAACGGAGGCGCCTCAAGACGTTTGTCTTGTGATTATTTGACAAGTTCATATCACTTTCCCCAACGTGCAGGGGCCGCCGATTCCATTTTACTCACAATTTGGGGCCTTTGACCCCGTTGACATTAAATCCATTCAATGCGTTGTTGGCCACGTTGAAGACCGGGGAAAATGGTGGTTGGTTGACCGCAGTGGCCCACTAGCACATGCAGTATTTGCTGAGGCAAATTAGTATGCGGCAACATGTCAGAGTGAGTGAGCTTTGCTCAATCTCTTTCGCTCTGACAGTCGCACGGTGTTTGGCTGCAGTGGTGCACGGTGAGTCGTGCATTGTTTGGTACTGTGCGCCATCGTCACACACGTTGAGCGCGTTATCGTCACACGTTGAGCGCCCATGCCCCCCAACTCGAACATCCTCACACATCCCCATTCATCATGCCGGGTGTCAACCAGCTCTTCCCTCAACGTGCCCCCCATATCACTCGTTACAGCCAGGACTTCATGGCTCACATCCTCATTGCAGCCGGAGCAGAGCTGCTCAGGCAAGGGCAGATGTTCGTGCGCAACCGGTCTGCCAGGTATGTATTATTGATCCCCATTTTAGTGTTGCTGATGTTTCTTAGGGTGTATGCGAGGTTGGACCCGTCAGTGGCTCAACTCTGGGTCGCTATCAAGCATGGTGACTTCTCCCATTTCACTTCTGTGGTGGGGCGCATCGGCCTGCTTGTGGGGGAGATTGTTGCCCTTTGTGTTGCCTTTCATTTGTTGGAGAAGGCGGTATGTTTCTTTTTTCTTTCTTTTTTCTTAGTTCAACGTTTGGCTAACACTATGTACCAGCAGCTTACTTTGATGGATCGCGACGCGCGTGCTCGGGACACTGGGGTGGTGGCAGAGGGAGGGCAACGTCGACAGTAAATGGTGGCAGCAACATTAGTGATAGCGACAAGAGCAGCATTTGCTTAAATGTATATATCACACAACTCACTTTAAGATACAACTAGTAAAAAATTCAATACTGACTTTATATCTTAAGAGTTGTGTGAATTTAAGTATAAAATCATAGTATTTTTTCAGCAGGGTATCGTTGAGAAAAACTTGACATTATATTTCAGACATTTATTGTCTATTTCACATAAATTGGCATACACAAAAATAATTATAAATTAATTATCAAAAATTAAAATCGGAATATCTCGCCAAATACTCAACGTACGGTTCTCAGTCAGGTATCAAATGGATCGGACAAGTTAGTAGAATAAGATGATCCTAGACCGAGGGGAGAAAACGGGGTTTATCTATTTTTTGCTTTTTTGGGGGCGTTCGGGTGAGAGCCGTACGATAACACATTGTTGCTTCTTACCGCCTCATGGGCTCATGGCAGCAAAAAACATCCTGAGTCATTCCAGACGTTCACTATTACACCCGTATGTTCATCATTTCTGAGCCCGAGAGCGAGTTATTCACTTCTTGTAATCTAGGCTCGTCAAGCGTTACCTCCGGCGGAGTCTCCTACTGCCTTCGACTTTGCCGCCAACAAACTCACATCGGCGACCAGCACGGCCTCCACGTTCAGGGCGTAATGGCCCCGTCCGCCTGCAACTGCAGCTTGCAGTTATACTATTCTTGTCCTCGATACCAACATTCTTCTTTCGTCCCTTTCTATGGTCACCTCACTTGTTAAAAGCCAGCGCTGGACATGTTGTTCCCCTCCCCGCTATTATGGAGCTCGACAGTCCCGCAACAAATGTAACTGCTATTGGCGAAGCCGCCAAGGTCGCGATCGAGTTCGTAGCGGGTCACGTACGCACCCACTCTGTCTTACTCTAATACACTCAAAGTACAAACCTCCCAGGGTAATATCTGTCTTCGTTGCATGTGCACGCAGAGCAGGTTGATTTTGATGACCCTGACTCGTGGGAACGGAGTATGGACGATTCTGATCTTGAAGGTGGCGATATACATGGTCACCGGGTCAACTGGTCAGCATTGCTGAAGTCGAGGCAAGCGTTTGAAGGTGCGGCGATGGTTGTAATCATGAGTTACCCTTGTTTCTCCTTTCTAATTCACTCCTAATCCCCTAATCCACTTGTTTACTCTGTCCACCACACAACATCTCAATGCCGCAAGCGAACGCGACTTAGCCTCATTACTGGACGACAACTTGACGATGGCATTTGCCTACCGGGGGCGTCATCGTCGAGTTGTCGCGGCCATTAACGAACTGTGGTCGCTTTTGCACTCCGTGGATGCCACCTAATTGCCCATGGCAGGGGCAGAATAATAGGTTTGGATTTACTGAGTTGCACTGAAGTCTGCTCAGTTGGCCTGCTGACTCCACTGGCGCGCCTGGACCCATTCGACCCATTTTTCCTCGCTTGGTGCAATAATCGACCATGCTTGACTACCACAACCCCCGCGCGCTGTACGACCGACACGGTGCACATATTCAGTAGCGCCACCTTCCATTGGGAGATCGAATTGGACGACGGCGTGGACCCGAGTTGTTCTCTTGGAAGAGAAGCCAAGGGAGTCCAAAGTTTCTGCAGGTTAGTACCCTGCCCCGCATAGTGCTTTACTTCAGACACTGATGTTGGCACATGTCTCTTAGTTGGGAGCGAAAGTGGAGTTGTGTCAGAGCAGACTTACGACTGCGTTGAATCAACATATGAGCAGCACGATGTCACGGTGAGTACCGCTGTGCTTCATTGGTTTCGTGTCAGGAGCCGATTTTGCCGAGCCATGACGTTGGAGATAGGCGACAACAGGATTCCCTTGGCTTTCGTCTCACTTGAAGTCGACGTAGGCAACTTTGACCAGGCTGCGAGGTTATCATTATCATGAACTAGAACATCGCCAGCGACAACGACTGGGCGATAGTTCACTTTGTCCCTACAAGTGACCTACGATTCGAGCGAAGAAGGAAAATAAGCTGTGTGCTGGCAGCCAGCGGTTTACTTTCGTCAGCCCACTTGAACCGTTCCTTCGACAGCAGAACACCAACATTACCGCTCACTACTAAATACCATCTTAGGTCAGATTCGAATCTCTCCCTTTATCAGGCACTTTCTACAAATGAGTTCTATTCAAACCTCTATGGGGACTTTAATCCTATTCACATGAACCCCTTCTTTGCCGCCTCTGCCTCCTTGCCCAGTACCATTATGCATGGCATGTTCACCAGTGCTGCTACTAGATGGTATGTGGAGACTGTCGTAGCTAAGGGCGTCCCGAATCAATTGTTCAAGTGATTTTATGTTTCTGGTGCATTGATTGTAATCTCGTTTGTCTCCACAGTTGCAATGTCAATTTTGTCGGAATGGTTCTCCCTGGAAATGAACTCACAGTCAAGATCAAACACACCACTATGCGTGATGACAACTTCGTGGTCGGCGTTACTACCATTAACCAGCGCAGAGAGAAGGTTCTCTGCGGAGGTGGCGCAGCCAGCTACTGTCCACACCATCACTGGCCAAGGTTCGCAGGAGCAGGGAATGGGAATGGACTTGTATAGCTCTTCCACCAGTAGCCCACGTGGTTTGGGCCTCTGCTAATGCCCACTTGATCTCTGCAGCGACAAGTAGATACTGTAGTTACATATTTAGAAATCTATCTTACACGGGCCTACAACCCCAAAAAGTTGTGTGAAAAAAATCTGGCAAATCTAAGGATAAGGAACCCCACGCTGTCCCCACGTCTCGGCATGTTCTGGCCCTATCCAGCTATCCCGGCCCTTGCTTCAAAGACCTTTCTATCATCGTCGAGTGGCATACCTAGTTCAACATCACGTTGATACCATAAAGTCTTAGTTTGGATGTAGCACATCCAAGAGCTTATTACCGCTTCAACCGACTATCAGATTGTGTTATCGCTCGGGCTGGAAAAATTTTGGTTTTTTATTTCTCTTTTTTTCCTCTCAGTCCATGACTATATTATTCTACTAATTTGTCCGATCCATTTGATACCTGACCAAGAACCGTATGTTGAGTATTTGGCGAGATATTCCGATTTTAATTTTTGATAATTATTTTTTAATTATTTTTGTGTATGCCAACTTATGTGAAATAGACAATAATGTATGTAAGTAAGTATTTAAGTGTAACTAATGTGGGAAAATCAGTCGCTTTAAGTTTTACAGTGCTGCTGTAGATGCACGCGAGCGAATAGTGGAATTGGGCAAGAAAGGGAACGCGAACGAGCATCATTAAAGAACGAAGGCACCCAAAATTTTCAGGAGGGATACAGTATGTATTTATTGTTACAAACGGAGGCTAGATGTTGGGCGCTGTCACAACCCTTCACACTCGTTCATTTTCATGTCTGCATCACACGTTATGTCATGCAGACATCTTGACCCTCTTCCTTCCCCTTCGCTCGCTTTCCCAGTCCCCACGGTGCGGCATGTAAAAGGTGTTGCTTTTATACTGGAAACTTGGTAGAGGATCAGTCTACCCCTGTGCAAAGCTCCATAAGACGGAAGAAAAAGGTACGGTACTCACTTCGCCGACGTCTTCTTGCCCTTCCCCTACTTAACCTCAGCTTCTGTCAGCAGCCATTCTTGAGCCCGCAACCTTATCCAGCTTGGAGAATGTGGGTTGGATGGACAATCTAGACGAGCTTCACTGCCCGCCTCGCCATTGAAAAGAAGAACCGCCTCGTCTTTCGCCGTGCAGAAGGAGGTGTGTACCACACTTACGATCAACCCACGAACTGACACTTTTCGGTACCCCAGAACATATTTCATTTTTTGACTGATTCATTGCTCTCAGATCACGACAACGAAGAGGCCATCAGCACACGTTCTCAAAGCCAAAGATAGGCTCTCACGTGGACAGAAGACGAACAACATACATGCGTTGCTCTTCAATGTCATCGTGCATCGTGCCTGCTGCTGCGTTTGAGGTGGACACCACCAAATCAGTTGAAATTACACACTGACTTTGACTCCTTCACAGATGATATTGCACTACTCTTCCTACTTTTCAGGCTCCTCTCCAGCTTCCCAACTGGGCCAGTGGTCACACCTACAAGCAAGTCTTTTTTCAAGCAGCCGCTTCCACCGCATTTCTTTTTATCAGGCAGCGGCGCAAGTTGCCATTTTTATGGGTTGTTTTATTCTGTCACCGTCACCACAGCTTTCCAGAGAATTAAAGATTTCGCAGGGCTGCATCCTTGCCCCCTTCAAACCTAGTACATGACTTCGTTATTTCTGGAATTTCGCAGTGTAAACCAACTTGGATCCAAACACTGAGCATTCTACCGGCCTCTTCCATTCGGACTGAGGAGTACGCCTAAGTCCCTTCTGTTCACAGCTAACCTTTTTGTAACTTGTGCGTCGCCGCTCCACATGAAGACGATTTGCAGCGACTCACATGAATGTCTTGAAGATGTTGCCATCACCACTGTTGATATTGACACCACATGGTGCTCTACGGCGCATCGATGCCGAGAGAATGGAAGACATTGCAATGCGGAGACATTGTCGAAATTCAAAATTGGTGGGCCCTATTTCTCCTATGATGACAAATTCCCTTAGGTATGATGGATCCGTAGTAGCTCAGACAGCTCAGCTAAAGGGTCCGTGTTCCATAGTGATCATAGCTTGCCCTTCGTCCGAAGGGCGAATCGCATCAGCCTATCGAACAGATGATCTGTGCTGTCGAGGTCGCTACTCTCTTTGAAGATGCCTTAGCACATGACACATCAAGTTCTGGCCGGAGAACAGGGGTCACTGTTAAATTGGCAAGAACCCCGTTGTTATCTCATCGAAATGAAACTGACATATTAAATTAGAGTGCCTCACCGAATCCGGTGGCTCTAGTTTGTCTATCTGCCTACCTTTCTTTGCCTCATGCGCATGATCCCACGATATTCCTGGCTTGCCCACGGATAGATGATCTCACTGTCCTTGATTCGAATGACCCCAGGCCTGATTCACCCCTCAGTCCCCAGGACTTGTGAAACCTCCATGATGGCCTCCACCGAATATGCATTTGAGCGCGGGACCAGGATGTTTGCATTATCCTTGACGTGGAGCATAGTTGGTATCAGGTGTGGTCAGCTTGTCTGTCGCTGTTGGGCCACTTCATAATTGATATTCATCCTGTATGCAGCCGATGGTCGATTCGATTTTCTTTGCTCTGATGCGCAACAACATTCATCACTTATGCACTGGCTACCACAATTATTTTCTTGTGCTGTACAGCATGACCCACTACCACTCATCTATGTGACATGCCAGGCCTATCTCCAACGGTAAACCTGCATCCCTATTCTCCTTTATTTTTTCTCACCACCAATGCGTCCTGGCTACCTGTTTGTTTACACAGTCTGAGTCCTTTGGTCGCGCGAGTGAGTCCAAGCGGACACTACTGGACAGAGTTTATGGGGAGATTATCAGCGCTAGCGTGAGATACGCTCTGGGCGCCGGGCGGTGATTGGATAACGGTCACGTGAGAGATTCGGAGAGCGTTCGATGAGGCGTCAAAGGTGCTGGCGCCAGGAGCGACCAGAAGCGGGTCTCAACCTCAACGTGCACCCCTCTTTCCGGTGTGGGCACTATGCGGATGCGTCCGCGTGTGCACGATCCATCGTAAGGGCACAAGGGTGAGTTAATCTTCTTGAACCGTTGAACCAATATTGAACGCCCGACGAAGTACCTCAAGGCATACCTGCCTAAATACGAAGGTGGAGAAGAGGAGAGGAGAGGGATTTCGGGAAGCGTAGTAGGTGGAGTGGGCCCGGTGCGATGATGGGCTTGGTTGCATCCATGGTAGATTAAGTAACATGTGGTTTGGGCTGTATTTGGTTTGATAATATATTAAAATTTTTATTTTTCTAAATGTATACCAAATGTGGAAAGCCATATAAGGACCAAAAAGCCAAAAAATTGCTGTAAATAATAATTATGTATAGCACTATATAGCTGTCATAGCAGTTATAGCAACCATAGCTATATATAGCATGCACTGTCAACTATATAGCTCTATATAGTTGACAGTGTGTGCTATATAGTTGACGGTGCATGCTATATAGCTCTATATAGTTGACAGTGCGTGCTATATAGTTGACGGTACATGCTATATAGCTCTATATAGTTGACAGTGTGTGCTATATAGCTCTATATAGTTGACAGTGTGTACTATATAGCTCTACATACATAAGGACCTAGCTATGGTTACTATGACTGCTATGACAACTATATAGAGCCGTATAGTTGATTCTTGTTTTGCTGATGCCCCAAGCTTGACTATACTCAGCAATCACATTACAAGCTGCTTTCGTTGACGCGCCTCACGAGCTCTCATTGATCTCATAATCAAGACAACACGTGCTTCAACCCCGCTGTGCCTATATGTGTTGTAGATGTGTTGTAGTAGGCTTGTACTTGTGGTAGAACATGAATTAATGCATTGTACATACATCAAAAGTGTGACATAGTACAAACCCTCGGGCAACCCCTCACCCTTGCCCGTACCCTTATCGTGCGGGATCCCATACCCTGAGAGCAGGAAACCCTTACCCTTGACGCGGCGCACGGGTAGCGCTGGCGGGCGGGTACGGGTCGCTTAAAAAAACCCCAGGGCGGCCCGTGATTATCCCTAGGGCTGTGTACTGCTCTTGGTCAATCATGAGGATCCTCTTGTCTCTCCAGCGTCGTATGCGACACCCAAGTAGCCATTTGATGTCTCCTCTGTCTGTGATGGCAAATTTCTGTTTTATTTCAGAGGTCGTGTTGTCGGACTCGGTTTTGGAGTCGGAAGCAATGAGGAGGTCGTCAATGCTTGAAGCAGATATGGTGAGGCTGGTTGGTGTCTTTCAAACATAAACGCTCCAATCCGAATGACAGCGGGTGAACCCAAGCGAGAGGTACGCCTCATGCAAGTGGAAGTACCATTGTTGCCTGGCTTGTCGAAGACCGTATAGGCCTTTCTTCAGCCGCCAGTATTTCGAACTGGCGCCCTTGGGAGCGACAAGGTAGATTTCTTCATCTAAAGGCGCATTGAGATACACATTTTTTACGTTGACGTGGTGCAGCTCGAAGTCGTTAAGGGTCACTATGCAGAGAATGGAGCGGATGGACTCCCATCAGGCCACAGGGGCAAAGGTGAAAGTGAAGTCCTCTCCGAAAACCTGTGTGAAGCCCTTGGCGACGAGGCGACCTTTGAAGCGAGAGATTTGGCCGTCTTTGTCTCGTTTGATATGTAGCACCCACTTGCTTTGGACTGCTTTCCTATTGGGTGGCAGTTCATTGACTTCATCGTAGACCTCTTTGGCTCGCAGCGCTTCCATTTCCTCGTGCATTGCTGCAAGCCATTCGTTCCAGTATTTGGACCGTTACACATGACGTACAGTGGGTGGATCCTGTTCATTGTCATCAGCAAAGTTGGCGAAGTTGTCGACGAGGAGGTCGGCATGGATGAGCTGAGCAACGACGTCGCTTGCAGAGGCAGGGCTGTCAGGAAGAGGGATGCGAAGTTCCTTATCGTCAAGGGCAAGCAGTTGGGCGACGATAGAAACAGATGGAAGGGAGTCAATGTACTTGGGAGGAAGTATGGTGGGGTTTAGGGGCGAGCGAGAGGACGGTAGTTTTATGGTACTGCGATTTTCGCGTTTAGTTTACGAAGTGTATATTTACACTCGGTTGGACGTACGTGTGTGTGCTGCCAGGATTGTTCATTTTCGATTGGGAAGGTCCCGGATTGTCAGTTACACGTCTGTTTAATGTGCGAGTTTCAGAAGGTGGTTTATTGCATGGGTTTTAAACGTATGTGTTTAGGGGTTTGGAGACATTCATGTGTGTTTGGGAATGCTCGTAGTCGGCAGACACACGACTGTTTAAATTTTTTTTTAGTTTTTTGGGGTCACACAAGGGCAAAAAGCTCGGGCGTGCATCAGCAAATGTTCAAGTCCCTTAATTTCCCTTAATTTGCTTAAGTTAAGCATTTTAAGCAAATTCAAGATGGAAAATTGTCTCTTGAATCAGTCTTGATTCAAGAGCATATGTCTTGAACCAGGACCAGAACTCTTAATTTTAGGCTTAATTTTAGCTTAATTTCTAATACATTGGATGATACTGTACATTTGGCACTGTTGGCAGCCCATTACAAGTTATGGTCAAGAGGCTGAATTTTCTCAAGCACTTCTCAAGAGACTAACTTAAAATTGTCTATTATCAAAGCTATTTTTAAGACAAGATACAGTATATATCAAGAGGACAGAAAGTAAATGAGCTACTGTACATATGCCATCCATTTCTGTGCACCCTCAGCCCGATTAATGCTCTTACCGATACCCCCTGGCCTGTGTACACATGTGCCCTTCAATAGGAGCCAGAGAGTGAAAACTGAAAAGGATCGCTCAGGCAAGTGTCATGTCATTTGGGGGCATAGTGCGGTGGCGGGCACCTTACACCAATTGCCATCTCACCCATGGTGGGATAATAAATCGAGGTGATAACGACAAGAATGGGCAGTTGCAAGAGTTATCTGACGAGTGACGAACCCGATTTGCTGCAGAATTCGACAACATCGTGTCAGATGACGAATCCGCATCCGATGAGAGTGAGCTGTGAACAGTCAGAAGACAATAAGAACCAGCAGATTTAAGAGAGATATGGACATCATTGTCATGATAATGATCGTTATAACTGACAAGCGCAAAACGAAATGCTTCGAGGCATAACGGGAACGTCGAAGAGCCGGGTTGTATCGGGAAAATAGGAATGCACGAGCGGGTGAAGGAGAGCCAAGGAGGTCAATTGTTGAGAGCGGAGTTGTGCATGTTGAGGTGGAAATGAAGTGGCGTTTTGGATGTGGGGGCAGGTATTGTACGTCGACGCTTATATTTCATGGTCCTTGCGATACCATTGCTCACTGCAAAACCTGTCGCTTCAGTAGTCTGAGGTCACGCGTGGTGGCATGTGCTTACCAAAGATCAAGAACTGGAACTCATGTATTCCAGAGGAAGTGCGCAAGTCAGCGGACTCCATGCCCCTACCCGTTTGAGCATTTGAGCGAATGGTCTTCACGAAAATGCGTTCCCGACCATTGTACCACGAATCGCAGACACATAGGGGCCATCTGAGATACCAAGATGGCAGGCACGGTCGTCTACATAGTTGCACCCACGTACTGTGTATTGTGACGAACTGCTGGAACTATCTATCATTACAAGAACAAAAGAGAACGGGAGTAATGTCAACGCACCCCAATTCATGGCCTCTCAATGTTACGAGGAGACCAGAAGCATCCTTCAGTGTTATGGTCTTATCCATAAACTTGACGAGATACCATTCGGGTGATCTTTCCTCAATCATTCAATGCGTGGTGTGTCGATGTAGGTGCGGAAAATGGTGGTGGCTGTGGGAAGAATGGGGCTCGGTTTGGAATGTGGACCGTGAAGAGCGATTGTCTGAACGAGTGGTGGAAGAGGATGAGGGACGAAAGGTTACCGAAGCGGAGGGCTGGGGGAGGCGAAGACAAGGCTGTCATCAGGAGAGGAGGGAGTGAGTGAAATGAGTCGTGACTAGAACAACTGCTTCGTCCTAAGGAGCTTCCGCTCTGACGAAGTTTGCGAGCCGATAATACAGGTGGGTTGGAAAAGGAGCCGGCAAATTCACTGGACGAGTCGTCGGTCACAAAGGAGGCATGGGGAGAGCTCGAACGCGAAGTGGATGTTGAGGCCGTTGAGGTGGCAGCGCCTCTTCAGCTGTTGTACAAAAGAAATTAGTGCATTGTAAGATTCAAAATGAATACAGAAAGGGGAGGTGAAGTTGTTGTAGATTCATGCACCAAATTATCGCTTCTCTCCCTCAAGGGCCGCGGTGCGATTCTTCAGGTTCTCGTACATCGCCGCAGGGTCAATTGGAACAGGGTCTGCCTTCTTTTTGACTTGCCACTCGGGGCAATACGGTGCAGCTGGCGCGCCGCACCAGATGGCGGGGTATGTGCGGGGCATGTCGGAGGTAGCTTGGCTGTACGGGGGAAGGTCCTCGCTGCACTTCCGTTCGCTATGACCCCATTCCATATGGCCTCGTTTGATATGATCCCTTGGAGCCCTGCTGACCAGTGTCTTGTCAATAGAGAATAATCTCGTAAGCCTAGATATCACTTACCATTGTACTGTAGAGTTGGTCAGCACGTGAGTGAGAATGAAATCCCAAGTTTGAAAAGTTCAACTTCCTAATCACGTGGTCATGTGGCTTCGTGGGAAATCCAACTTGAGAGAACTTGACACTCGTTTCTCGCAATGAGCAGACCAAAGCTCGCCAGCCTCGCCGCCCAGGGTCACTCGAACCCCATTACAGTAAAATGCCCGCTATCGACTGCATGCTCGCACTTCCAGGCCCATCAACACTCACATGCAAATACCTCATCTTGACTCTCACCTACAACCCCCCTTCACACGCGCTGGTAGTCCCCAAACTTGATGCGCTCGCTCTCGTGTGTGCAGCACAACGCATCTCGCTAGAATAGCAAGCTCAACTACTGCACAATGACAGTATCATTGCCAAAGTCATCTGGCTTGGCAACGGCGGCAGCCTGCCCACGTGCAGAGATTGATCTCCTCTCCCTTTCGACCGATTGGTGTTGACCTGTGCGTGTCGTTGTTTTTTACTTCATTTCCTTCGACAGCTAATTGTTTTCTCTTTATGTGCATATTTGCACGTCCTTGCCCACGTCCTTGCCCACATCCTCATTCCCCTTCGACTGTCGCCTGCTGTATTTTCTCGTCGCTAGACAACTCAACGCATTCCTTTATCCTGCATTCCCTCTGTCATTATAACACTGTTCAACTCTCCTTAATCACCTTTAAGTTTGTCTCGGCTCGATGCTATACCTGACAAGAGACGACTTTCCAATATGTATGTCCACTTGCCCCGTTTGAAATTTGCTACTGATGTCCTCTGTCAACAGTTGTACCTTTTGGCGTCATTGGGTTAGTCTTTAGACACTTGTCAGCCACATCAGCTCCTTACGAGGCCAAACCCCCTTCACAGATTCTACCGCTATCTCTGGTACCTCATCCGCATCTCTGCATCTCTCGCATATCGACCTGTCCTGCTTCCCGAGAACCCTACTTACATCGCCTCAGAAGATGTTACCATTATTGTTCCCACCATTGATGCTGGTGAGGAGTTCAAGGAGGCAGCTCACAGCTGGCTCGTCGGCAAACCCAAGGAGATTATCATCATCACAGAAGAGAAGATGCTTGGTCCCTTATGAGTCCTTGCCCACGCTGTCGACCCTGAGCAAATTCGTGTATTAACGGTCCCATACATGAATAAGCGCCTTCAAATGTCCCATGGCATCAAAAATACAACGACAAACATTATTGTCTTTGCCGATGATGATGCCATTTGGCCTCCAACGCTCCTTCCATACGTTTTGGCATGTTTCGAGGATCAGAAGATTGGCGGCATCGGCACGTCGCAGCATGTGAAATCCATTGGCAATCGCATGACCATATGGGAAGTACTCGTCACCCTTCCTGCGTCTTTACCTCGTCCTCGCCCCACCCTTGCCCGTGTTGAGGACGAAATTTGTGACTGTAATTTTCAGGTGTTGGTGAGTGCACTCGTGAGGGTAACGACCTGTACCATGAAATGATCGAGACTGGTGTCATCAACCTCGAGGGCGAAAGGTTCTATCACTTCCGTACAGGCTGTGTATGTCCCAGCCGATGACTTAACGAATCCTGCCCCAGCCACGACCTTCGTCCTCTTGGACCCACACTTCCTTGAGTCCCTCCTGGTATGTCTCCCCCTTTCTTTTGTATCCCATCAAGACGTACTAACACATGGTCATGAATGTCACGGTGGAAGCTTTGCCCCCAGTGGGATGTACTCGCCGCCCTTCGACGACATACGATCGCTTTGTAGAAAGTGTATAAACCGGATGAGTGCTCGCGGACGCGCGCGCTGTAGATAAGATCTCAGTATCGGCGCGTGCAGCACGATGACTGAGGGAGCAGCTCATTGCTACGACTACTTATATACGACTATTATGGGTGCTGTGCCCAAAGCTACTATAACAGGCCGTGATTAACAGGTGTCATCTACTGAATAGATAATACGTGTGTTTAGATATGAACTGTAGGTGAAGTGACACACACTGAACGTGTGTGTTCGTACGCACGACAGGTGTACGTGGATGGGCGCTCCGACGGGCGCTCCGTTGCCTCGTTCCGGGCTCACTTCAACACTCCCCCTCATTTCGTGCGCAGTCCGAGTCCTGTGGCGAAATGCTTCACTTTGGCAGATGGCAAGGCCTTGGTGAGCGTGTCCGCGACCATGTCATCCGTCGGGCAGTAAATGAGTCGAAGGGAGCCTTGCTCGATGACCCAACGAATGAAGTGGTAGCGCATGTCGATGTGCTTCGTGCGCAAGTGGTACTGGTGGTCCCGGGTGAGGGCGATGGCCGATTGGTTGTCAGAGAAGAGGGTAGTGGGTGGCTTGATGGGCTCGAAGATCTCAGAGAGGAGACTTCTGAGCCATAGCGCCTCCTTCATGCTGTGTGTCACAGCCACATACTCGCTCTCAGTTGTGGAGAGTGAGACGATCTCCTGGCGCTTTGAGGACCAGGACACGGCACCCCCATCGATGAGGAACGCGTAGCCCGAGATGGCATGCCTGTCCTCGCTCATGCTGCCGTCCGCGTCTGCATAGCCTTCGAGGGCTCGCCTTGTCTCTCCATAAGTCAGCCAGAGGTCGCGCGTGCCAGCCAGATAGCGGTAGATCCGCTTGACTGCCTCCCAGTGTGCTACACCGGGTTTTGCTGCGAAACGAGTGACGGTGGCGACTGCGAAGGCGATGTCGGGACGAGTGGTGAGGGCGGCCCAATTGAGGGCGCCTACTGCCTCACGATAGGGCTTGTCGCGCATGAGGGCATGCTCAGCTGTGGTGGCAGGTGACTGGTCAGATGAGAGTCGAATGGAGGGGTCCATGGGGATGGAAAGTGGTTTGAGGTCGTCAAAGTTGTAGCGCGAGAGGATGGAGTCGATGTACATGCGCTGGGACAGGTGGATGGTGTTGGCCTCGCGATCTCGCTTGATCTCCACTCCAAGCATCCAGTGGAGCTCTCCGAGGTCTGTAACCTCGACGTGTTTGCACAGGCCGGCCTTGAACTTGTCGATAAGGCGGAGGTTCGTCGCGGCGATGGTGCAGTCGTCGACGTGCACCGCGATGACTGTGATTTCGTTTCTGGACTTGTTTTGCTTGTGGAACACGGCCTGGTCAACTGAGCACTTGAGGAAACCGAGAGAGTCAAAGATAGAAGAGAGTTTCTGATACCAGCGGCGACCAGATTGTTTGAGACCATAGAGCATCTTCTTCAGGCGCAACATGCGGTTTCCCGCGTCACGTGGTTTGTAACCGGGCGGGTGGTGCATGTACAACACCTCGTTGTCGTTCAGCACGCCGTTCAAGTACGCGCCCTTTATGTTGACCTGGTGCAACTCAAGACAAAGACGATTAGCCATAGCAATGATGGCTCTGGAGGACGCTAGACGGGCCACAGGTGCGTAGGTGTCATCATAATCGATGCCACCAATCTGACTGAAACCCATGGCCACCAATCAAGCCTTGAAATGTGCGATGATGCCTACGGCGTCCTTCTTGGCCTTGAATACCCATTTGGAGCCGATAATATTCGCTCCAGGTGGTGGCTCTTCCAGCACCCATGTCCCTGCTGCTTCCAGTGTCGCCAACTCCTCAAGAATTGCCTTCTCCCACCAGTGCCAGTCCGGACGACGCTTAGCTTCCGCTAGCATTCGGGGTTCTATTGCCTCAGCATCTGCAGTCTCAGCCAGGAGGGTGTGCTCGAGGCCCTCAAAGTCCTCAAGCAGTGTTGGCTCGCCATCGACGACGGCCCACACTCCCCCTGCTTCTTCACTCTCTTTGGCTTCTTCGACTGTGTCTGGGACTTTTAGGCCAATCGTTATCTTTGGCGACCCTTTGTGTGCATAGGTGGCGCCTGTGACGCCCTTTCCGGCCATTATGTCGCGGAGGATGCGCGATGGCTGTGGAACGCGTTGGGAGCGACGGGGTTGAGGTGGTGGCTTTGGCTGCTGCTGCTGCTCCTCCTTTTCCTCCTCTTTCTCAGCATCAATCAACCGGGGCATTTCTGTGGGAGTATTTGGAGTTGAAGTTGAGATTTCAGGTGGGGCGACAGTCTGCTCGCTGTTCACCTCAGGTGATTCTTCTTCCTCCCCCTCAAGCTGAGCTGACGTCCTAAAATAGACATTTCGCTCGACTGTGACATTTCCGGAGGTGGGCCAATAGATGTGATGGGCCCTCGCGTCGACATCGAGTCCGAGCCAGCGTGCCTCACGTGCACGGGCATCAAGTTTCGAGCCGTCGGGACTGTGCACGAGGATGGGAGTTCCCCATGTGCGAAGGGCGGACAAGTTG
The DNA here is from genome assembly GCA_003313715.1 of Russula abietina. Lineage (NCBI taxonomy): Eukaryota > Fungi > Basidiomycota > Agaricomycetes > Russulales > Russulaceae > Russula > Russula abietina. The sequence continues at coordinate 31,363 of QLOU01009190.1, forward strand.
GGTGGCCGGCCATACAACGCTTCAAAAGGTGTTTTACCATCGAGGGCACGAGTTGCCGTTCGATTCTTGAGCCAGGTGGCGTGCCTCAGTGCCTCGCCCCATAACGACTTGGGGAGGCCACTTGCATGTGTAAGGGCTTGCATCCTTTCAAGTAGGGTGCGATTAAGACGCTCCGCGATGCCATTTAACTGAGGGGTATCGTGCGTCATCAATTTCCTTGCTGTCCCCGCCTCTGCTAAGTGTTTGTCGAATGCCCCACTTAGGTACTCGCCGCCGCGATCGGATCGGACGACTTTGATGGCATGACAATGCTGCTGAGTGGTCGCCCATGCCTCAAACGACTTGTAGCATTCAAAAGCTTGGTTCTTGGAGCGAAGGAGGTAGGTGATTGTGTATCTTGTCGCATCATCTGTGAAGGTAATGAAGTATTTTCAACCTTGGTGCGTGGCTGTGAGGGCTGGTCCCCATACATTGGTATGTACCTCATCTCCAAAGTTTTGAGCAGGTGGACTGATTCTTACTTTAGGGATCGAATGACGCGTGGCACGAGCAAATATACAGGCGTCACAGTCAGTTTCTGGCGACTCCATGTCCAATTCAATGCCTACGATGGCGCCACTGGTGACTAGCTTGTGCGCGCTGTCGACTGCTATGTGCCCCAGGCGTCGGTGCAACTCCATGACCGACACGGGCTCAACTGCATTGGCCGAGTCCGACGCGTGCACGACCTTGTACAGGCGTCCGGAAGTTCGAGGGATACAACTGACTCTCTCCCCTTGAGGAGATGTGAGTTTGAGGTGTCCTGCTCCTATGTGGGCATGGTAGCCTTCTTCATCCAGTGTCGCGATCAACACAAGGGTGTAGTTGACGGCGGGCGTGTGTAGTGCCCCATGAAGGGTAAGTTCTGACTCTGTTTTGTCATTAGGCACTTGGACAACCAGAGTCCCACATCCAATGGCTGGGAAGCGTTGCTGGTTTGCCGCGTTCAGGAAGATTGGGGGCACGAGAGGTGAGTACGATACGAAATCGGACTTGTATGGGCTGATATGTCGTGTAGCGCTGGAGTCGTACAACTCGACGTGAATGTGGTGGTTATCATCAACTGGGGTGATGATTGCCCCAAACCACTCTTCATTGCCCAAGTCTATTTCCTCCTCCCCCTCACAATGCGGCGTATTCTCAATATCATCGGACTCGCCCAGCATTGGGTCTGGTTCTGTGTTGACGAGATGTGTGCGATCGGCAGCCTCGTCTGTGGCCATCCAAAAACCATCGCCTTTGTCGTCATATATAGCGTTTGCGGAGCCCACTGGCTTGTTCTCTGGCTTGGAGCTGGTGCTTGATGCCTGCACGGTCTTTGTACCTGCGCTCTCCTCCTTTTCTTTCTTGGGGGAGCGGCATTCCTTTGCCCAGTGGCCTGGCTTGCCACAGTTGTGGCATTTGCCCCTGCGGCGCTGTCGCCTTCCGTCATCGGAAGCTGTGGCGGCTAGGGCCTCATCAGTGGTGTGGTCTTTTCTTCTGCCTTGACCTTTCCCACACCAGCTCTTCAATCAGTCCACTTCCTCACAAATCTGATTGATGAGGGCGTCAAGATTGATGGAAGAAGCACCATGAACAATCAGGGCTGAGAAAAGTAGATGTGATGCGAACGTGGCAAGTTCGCTCGGGATTCCTCTAAGGATTGTTCGCTCATACTCCTTTTCAGTAATGAATACTCCGGTGGCAGCAAGTTCTTCGTGCTTGCAACACAAGTTGGCCAGGAACTCTCTCACGTCGCCTCCCTTTGTGCATCTCATCTCCAAGAAGACTTGGTGGAGATCGGCTTGTGCGTAGGCGCTTTTGGCTTGGTACTCTTTGCTGACCATGTCCCATCGCTGCTTAGTGGTGGAGCAATTCACAAGACGCATTTCTGTGATGTCAGGGAGCCTTTGTGAGAGAAGGTAGCTGGCAACAGAGTCCTCGTATTCCCATTGGATAATCGCTTCTGCTTCTTCCTTTGTAGGTTTAGCAGGGTCCACTGGCTCCGGGTAGGGAGTAAGTCCCACAAAGTATGCCCATCGACGTGTCACCTTCATGGCATTACTGAAGCGCATCTTGAAGATGGCTCAGTTGGAGCCGTTGTACTCGAGGCGAGGAATGTTTGCCGGGAGTTTCTCGATGGTGGTTGGTGTAGTGGAGGGTGTGGAAGATGAGGCAGTAGCGGAACTGGACATGTTGGTGATGACAGCGAGGATGTCTAAGGGATTGGTTTCGGACTCAGGTGTAGAGGGTGCAGAGGTAAGGGCTGATAAGGGAAGCAATGAACTAGAGGGGCTTGATTGGGTAGTAGCAAGTTGGGCAGGGCCCATAACCTGTAGAAAGTGTATAAACCGGGTGAGTGCTCGCAGACATGCACGCTGTAGATAAAATCTCAGTATCGGTGCGTGCAGCACGATGACTATATGTATTTACCTGTAGATAAGATCTACAGGGTGTAAGCGAATGTGTAGTGACATGAATGTGATGGCTGGCTCACCTCAGTATCGGCACGTGCAGCATGATGACTGAGGGAGCAGCTCATTGCTACGACTACTTATATACGACTATTATGGGCGCTGTGCCCAAAGCTACTATGACAGGCCGTGATTAACAGGTGTCATCTACTGAATAGATAATACGTGTGTTTAGATATGAACTGTAGGTGAAGTGACACACACTGAACGTGTGTGTTCGTATGCGCGACAGGTGTACGTGGATGGGCGCTCCAACGGGCACTCTGTTGCCTCGTTCCGGGCTCACTTCAACATGCTTGGTATTATCCTTCTCAACCTCATTACTTGGTGTAATCCATGGAAATCGGCATCGTCCTCAGATCCAACGTCTCAGGAGTACCTGCAAGATCCCACGAACTTCCTCCCCAGCGTCAGGGGCGACTTGGGGAGTAAACTCGGGCCTTCTTGCCAATACGCTATATGTTTGGTAAGTTTCTTAACCTACAACGATCAGCGGATGCCTTCATCCTCAAGCCCATTGTACTCCCAGACTTTGTCTGGGCCATATGCCTCCACAACAGATGAGGAATCAACCTGCGTAGCATCGTCATGCGCTTGCCAGATTCCGCCACGATGCACACGGTACTCGAGAGTCCTGTGGTGTACTTGTCTTTTCTACTCTCAAGTTCGGTGTTGGTTTCTAAACGCCCCATGTGGCACCAGCTGCGGTACGGCTTTTATGAGGATGAAGACCGCCTCTGCAGCTTGATTAGTTGGGCTGACATTTGACCAGCGCACACATGCCAAGTCGGACCTTGTCAATGTGTCCCGATGGATTTCAGTCCCACTGAACAGGATCATGCTATGATCAGTCAGTCTCCCATCAACAGCGAGCCATGGCCTGACCATCAACTCATGTAGCGGATTTAGAAATTTGATACTTTCTGAACAGGCTAACGGAATGTAAGTGAATTGTTTTTGTAATACTGGACAAGACATGAGTGTATACTGAAAAAGATGAATAGGAACCTCATACAATGTGTGCTGTGTTATCTGATTGTGGCTGCCCAGCCTCTTTGTGTTGCGGAGTGGAGCCTGCGGAGGGCCTTGCAGTTGACTTCGACAATGCATGATGGATCCTGATTCCAAACCCAGATTGGTGCTGGGAAGAGCAAGAACAAGTACTTTTAATTGCATGCAGTGTCGACAAGCAAGCATTCTGTATATAGTGGATTTAATGTATAACACACATGTAACTTAGATTGTTGCTTAAAGTAAATTAATAGCACTTGATTTTCCTTTGTTCACACAATTGTTCTTGAGTGTCTTGAGTGTCTTGATTTATCTTGGAAATAAACACTAAGAAGGTGATGATTTTCAAGGAATCTCAAGAAAATTTTAAGCAAAATGTGGTCCTGAGAGCCTTAATTGCCTTAATTTCCCTTGAGAAATGTGCCAAGGGAAAATAAGGCAATTTAAGCAATTCTCAAGGCACTTGAACATTTGCTGATGTGGACGTACGGTTGTGGTGCTCCGAAGAGATTAATGGTGTCAGCATCAGCGGATATGGCGAGCCAATCCGGGATGCTAATATTGTCCCACAGGGAATGGTAGTGGGATGGGATGCGTGGACCAGGAGGTGGAGTGGGAAAGTCGTGGAAGATGACATCTCGTCTGACTTTCAAGCTCCCTCCGTTGTTACCGGGGTTTGTTACCCAGATAAGGTAACCCTTTGCGTCATTGAAGTAGCCAAGGAAGCGGCCGGGTTCTCCTCGTGGCTGAAATTTGGTGAGGTGATTGCTTATGATTCGGGCGGTGCAGTTCGTGCCGAAGGGCCTGAGATGGGAGAGGTTGGCCCAGCATTTGAACCAAAGTTCAAAAGGCGTGGTGTTGGGAGGAAGTGAAGCATGGGGCATATGTTGTTTTATGTGTATGGCTGCAAGGACAGCGAAGGGCCAAAAGAAGTCACGCATGTCAGCATCGATCAGCATTGCGTGTGCCATGCTGCAAATAGTGCGGTTGGTGCGTTCAGCGACTCCATTTTGTGCTGGAGAGTCAGGAACAGCCTTTTCGTACAAGATGCCATTTGACTTGCAGTAGGCCTCCATCTGTCCGTGAACGAGTTCTGGTGCGTTGTCGACACGGAGAGTGGAGATCCGTTGGCTGCAGAAGTTTTCAGCGGCCGTTCTGAATTGGACGAACAGGGAAAGGGCTTCGCTGCGCGTTTTCATCAGGAAGAGAGAGATGAAGCGAGAGTGGCAGTCGATGAACAAGATGTAGTAGGAAAAGTTCCCATAGCAAGGGGGAAGGGGACCGCAAATGTCGCAATAAATGCGTTCAAGAAGGCACGTAGCATGAGTGAGAGACTTCTGGGGAAAGGGCGAGTGTTGAATGTTCGCTCTTGCGCATACCTCGCAAGAAAGATGGTTGGAGTCGTTGTGGTGGGTCCCATCGACAGCAGCGTGGAGGCCTTTTACGCCTATGTGCCCAACTAGGCAGTGTAAAAACCCGAGGGTGAGTTTGAGAAATTTATGCGTGAGACGAGGGGGAGGGGCTCAATGTGGGATGCTAAAGATTTTGTGGGAGGGGAAATCTTTAGGTTTAAGCGGTACATGTCGTTCACGACAGCGCCACTGACAATGATTTCCTTGTCACAAGAAAGGAAGATGGAGTTATTGGCGATAGTGGTCACGACACCCGCGTTGTCCAGTTGTATGCCGCTGATCAGGTTTGTCCGGGTGGCAGGGATGTGTAGGACGTTATTCAGAAGGATGGAACACGATTTTCTATCGTGATAGCCTTCAAGCCGGACAGTGCCGCGTCCAACAGCGACAGTGGACAGGTTTTTTCCAAAACCCTTGACTGTGAGGGGTGGAATGGGTTCGTAAGTGTCAAAGGCGTGTTTGTCATGGAAGACGTGGCGGTTGGCGCCAGAATCATGGTGACACGAGTTGTCTCATGGCAAGGTAGGGTTGAGGATGGGTAGCTGGCGAGGGCGACACCGTTGTTGACTTGGGTGCTCCAAGCATGGAATGTGGCATTGGCAGAGAGTGCAGAGTTAATTTGGGAATGATCGTCCTCAGAATGAATATGGACAGTGCTGGAGCGGTCAACAGAGCTGAGGAGGAGGTGTGAGTTATTCACTCAAGGGCTAATGAACCGTGCATATGCGCAGTGGGTTTTGGGAGGAATGTTATTCTCTTTGGTCCAACTCGACTCAGGGAGATGTATATTCCATGGTCCTCTCCACCAGTCACCGTATTGTCCTTGTTTGGCACCGGTGTACGCGATGCATTCAGAGGTGTCATGTCCGGTGGCCAATTTGCAATGGAGGTTGGAGCAATGTAGGTTTGCCCGAGCCGGATTAATGCGCCGAGTTCGTTTGGCAGGCGAATCATTGGACATAGACGTGGCAACGAGGTCAGTGATGCGCAGGCGTTTGCGACCGTTGAGGGGGTTGAGAGCATCCTGGTGGGCAGAGAAGATGTTGGACGAGGAGCTGTTCTCGTCATTGTGTTTATGCCAGTACTCTTCGCAGATGGCGGTGGTGTAGGTAATGGAATCGATGGTGATGTTGCGTTCGTCCGCGTCTCGTGCTTTGGCACACAAGCTTGACACAAAATCGCGCCATCCATTGTCCTATGGCATGAGGTCCAGGATGGTAAGGGCAAAGTCATGATCAGAGAAGCGGGCGGGGTCAAGGTCACAGAGTGTATTGTATAGCCGTTGCATGTCGTTGAGCCACATAGTCACGTTCATGTCAGAGGTGCAGCGATAGGACATGATTTGGCATTTGACAGTAGTGGCTCGAAGGGAGTTCCGAGGCTGGTACACAGATTGCAGGCTCTCCCAGGCGTCTTTTGCATACTTAGCGTTTTGGACGAGGTGCAGTTGGTGGCTAGGAACGGCAGCGATGATGCGAGCAAGTGCGATTTTATTGTTGGCGAGCCAAGGTTGTGCATCGGCAAGAGCCTGATTGTGCTCGTCAGCGTTGCCAAGGACATGGATCGTCGAGATGTCGCCGTCATCATTGACACCGTGGTGAGTAACGGTTTCACGAAGGGGTGGGATAATAGGTGGGCTCGACAAGGGGCTGTTGATGTATTTGAGGAGGTCCCACTCGTTGAGTTTGTGCCAGGAGACCGTTTTCCATTCGCCATAGTTGTTGTTTACCCCGTCATCTATGAGTTTGGGGAGTTCATTGCGGTGGGTTTTGTTGTCATTTGGCATGGTGGGTTGGTAGCAGCTTGGTGGGGGGGATCTAGCACCAACAGGGCCGGTAACCTGTTAATCTCACAACCTTGCGTGAGAAGAAGAGCAATGAGATTGAATCGGAACACGGGAGTAAATGTACAGGAGAAGCTTACCTAGCATGAGAAGAACAGCGATGAGGCTCCTCACGCTAGGTGTACAATCGTTATATACAGTGTTACGTGAATATATGCGCGTTGTGAAGAGAACATAGTGAAACATATCGGAAGTTGAAACTGACAGGGGGTAACAGATACAGAAATAGAAGGAAGTGGGACTATCGATATGGTAAAATTGGAGTCCTGAAAAGGCGTGTGGATGTCTTCATTGGGAGGCGTCAGATCAGGCCGTAACAGTATGAAGGTAGATAGACCTGAGGTAGACATAAGAAATTAACATCTGCTGAATACTGTAGTATATATCCCACTAGCCCTTCCCAGATTGTGCTGCCACATATAGAGGGGCATAGCACAGTCTTTATTGTTAGTAACATTCACACCTGTGTCACAATTCACAAGGAGCTGTGCAATCTTGGGCATGTGCTCTGTCCAATAATGGTTGATGTTGTATAGCTAGACCCATGCTGTAAAATGTGGCTTAGTAGGATCAAATAAACACTTCATAATTCCCTTGACATGCAATAATACTGGGAATGATCAACCTTGATGCACTTCAGGTTACCCATATTTGACCCCCTATTAGGGCAAACAATTCCTCATAGGTATTGGCCCTATTAGGGGGAACAATTTTCTTTGTTCTGGGCAAAGTATTTGGTTTAGAACAAGTAATTGGCCCAGACCAAACACTGGATGTCTGGGATCCATTTGAAATTGCTTAGCCTAAATAAAGCTTAGTCATCAATAACTCATCATTATATTATCTCAATGGTCTGGGACATTCCTCAAATGGTCTGGAACATTGAATGGTCTGAGGCATTTCTCGAATGATCTGAAACATCTGTTGAATAAAATGAAATTATTAAATTTTAATTAAAAGTGTCAAAAGTATTGCAAGAGATTAAAAGGCTTAAAAGGGCTTTTGTCAACTTACAATGAAATGTAAGGGCTAACTTCAATCATTTAATAAAATTACAATACTACATAGATGACATTATAATGCCATATATGCATATTAAAAGGCTATGTCTATACATTCTACTATTAAAAGGGATTATATTAATTTTTAAAAAAAATAAGCCTTAGTTAACCATTAAAAGGCTTACAATAGCTTTTGTTAACTTGTAATGAAATTAAAGGGCTTATTGCAATTAAAATTTGCATAAACTAATAACTTGTGAATGGCTACACTTATCAAAATAGTGTCTTAAGTAATCTTTTAGCCATTAGTATATTCTATTTGTATAAATATTTTCGTAATTTTATCTAATTTATTTAAGCAGTTATTGTGCTTTTTTTTTTAGCTGAGCACAAATCAAAGTAGCTATTTAAATATAGTTAAGCAGTTTAGTATATGTTTGCCCAGTTGGTATAGTGGTCAATAGCATTGCCAGGCATATAATTGGAACAGGCTGCTGGTTCAAACCACTGAGTTGGCAAAATTTTCCAAAGTTAAAATTTCTCCAAGTCAAGTAGATAAGATGAATAATAGATTAAGATAAGATAGAGATAAAAGATAAGATACTAAAATTATAAATAATTTGATAAAAATTAGATTAGATAACAGATTAGATAAAATAAAATAAAGTATAAATAATTAAGTAAAGTAAAATATGAAATTATAATAGTAGATATGATAAATAATACATAAGATTAAATAAAATAATAGTAATAATAAATAAGATTAAATAGAATAATAGTAAGAAAAGATAATATATATTTTTTGTAATTGGCTATATTGGCCTTGCCTTTTAATCATTAAAATTCATTGTGAAAGTTAAAATGTTCAAAAGCCCATTATAAGGCATTATAATGGCCATAATGCATTGGAATTATTATTATTTTATATTATTTTTTCATAGCATTTTTAAGAGATTAAAAGGCCTTATGTTGAAAATAAGAACCATTATAATTCCAAGCAATCTTAGCTATGAATTTTAACAATTTAAAGGGCTTGTGGGGTTTATAAGGTCTTATAAGACCTTGTAAGATTTAGACTTTTTTTGTGATGTGGTAGATAGATCTATTTTTTCGGACCATTTTGGACCACATATAAGGTACTTTCATCCACTTTGTCATATATTGAATAAAACTTGAGGGAACAGAGGGATCAGTGAAGATGTAATCATGGAAATTGAAAAACTCGGCCAAATCTTCAGTATTCACCAAGGCCTTGACCTTGTGCCATAGTGTCGGGAATGCCTTGGTTACGAAATGGGATCTTATTGCACGCAGCACATGCCAAAGGCACAGAAGCATCTTGGCCTCAGGATAGACAGCATTGATTGCTGCAATCTGGGCCTGATCACAATCTGTCATGAATATGGTGGGCCAGACCATCGGACTCGCTTCTTTCACCCAATTCAGAAAGAATTTAATGACACTTGTCATCCCATGTGTCATTAGCATTCAAGCAACAGGAACACCTATTTGAATTATGAGCATATGGGCGTACTAAAAATAAGAATCATATTACTTACCATGTCCCCAGTTATCCCTTGCCATAAGGGTAAATAATAGCATTTCTTTGTAATGTGTAATGTTGTATATTGCATCGATTCCAATAAAACCATTGCCAAGGCACCAGAAAGCATCCAATTGGAAAGGGGCTTGAATACAGATGAAGCACAAATATATTCTGATCAAGTCCTGATCCTGATGGGGGAGAATCCAATTTATTTTTGTAAAATACAAATATATTTTCGGATTTATAATGCTCAACCCATAACTTGGTAGAAATAATATCCTCAGTGTGAAGCTGCTTTGTTTCTTGCTCAAGAACTTGGGCCAGTTTATTGACATCGTTTAGCACGATGTATCTGTTGTGGCTACTGATTGGCGCCGACTTCTTGACATCCCGAACCTATTCCATTTTTGGATCAGATAATCAGAATAACAAAAATAATCAATTACGCACAATTGCCCTCCGATTCACCTGCTGTCTTAGCATTGCCTTCACTGTTTCTTGGGCAGCATGGGACAGTCACATGTAAGCGATATTGCCCAAGCCAAGATTGTAATCATGCTTATTGACATATTGCCCAAGAACAAGGGGCATGTGATAATATTGCTTAATAACTAACCGGCAACGGCAACTGGTTTTTTTGGTCCCAATCTTCTGAAAGCGATGGGGAGACTTCTTCTGAAATTTATTTGGACTGCCAGACAGCTGGCGCACGCAAACATAGATGTGCTTTTGAAGTTAGAGGTGCCCTCCAGACACTGATAAGGAGGCAATGAGCTCAATTGAATGAGCTAGTTCCTCCTTCCGGCGCCATGTGTGAAAAGACGCAAGATCTTCCCACTGCAATGGGTAGACCCCACGTTTCTTATCATGAATAAGGCTCCCAACTTTCCGGGAGGTCGCAGGAGTGTCAGCAGTGTCAGGATGGGTGGCTTCCTGCAGTCCATCACATCCGTGTGCTTGGTGCCTGACACCTAGATTGAGGCACAGTTGGAGAGGGGCGGTCTGAGCAGATGGATCCGTTGCAGGCGCAGGGTCAGGCCAGTTAGGGGCGATTGACAGGTGGAAATGAGGCAAAATTCTGTTCATTGGCAGGGATGGCATGGCATTTGGGAGGGGGGGGGAACATGGACACATTCCCCTTGTGTTCCACCTCGCATTCCCCTTCCCTCGCGTTGTGGCCACAGTTTTTCGACTTGCCACAGCTCCTACTTGCCACAGTACTAGTATGGTAAATAAATAAAATGTATTTTGTGTTCTAAGTTACAAGTTCTACTTTAAGTCCAGTGCGACCGCTTTTGCTCGCTTACAAAGCTATTGCCATTTTGGGGTCGTCACACCGACCGCTAACTCTCAAACACTATAATTCGGTCACCCTGTCACGACCGCATATAGTCACACATTGTAGTATATCTTGTATTCGCTTGTCTTTTTATCCATTACATCTTTCCCATCTCAGTTCCCTTCGGGCCCCTTTTGTGCCTGACCCTTGGGTCCTTCGGACCCAATTAGTATTGCCGCTGGCTTGGCTTGTAGCCAAGTAGCCAAGTAGCCGAGCCAAATTTAGCTTAGCTGGAGCTGGGTACATGGCTCCTACCAATGTTGGCTTAGCTCAGGCTCCAGGCGGCTCGCTTGAGCTCGTTAGCCACTAGAGCTGGGCTCATTCCACATACAGGAGTAAGGAGCCTTCGAGTGAGTTGCCATCGATTATCTCGTTCACTTCCTTATCATTTTCTCAACACAAACAGCAATTGTATCTGTATAATCACCTCTGCTCCTTCCTCCTATGGACTAGTCCCCTTTGTTGCAAATTTTATCGTCCACGATCATGTCTTCTAGGCCAACTTTAACTAGGACACCGCCTTTTTCTTCGACATTTTCTATAGCAACAGACATCCTAGAAGGCCTGCTCACTGCATGTGCATGGATACACAGATCTATTCAACCCTCGCACGACGTTCAGCAGCCCCTCCATTGTTGGGTTGATCATGGCGGTGGGAAACGTGGGCAAGAAGCTTGCACCGTGCGACAAGTGACACATTCCTCTAAACTGCTTCGTCTCGCAGCAGGTGCATGTCCTCTCGTCCCAAGTGTCGTGTTGCATTCTCTTGGTCCCCCTCATTCTGGCAAATATCAACAGCTCCTCCATCCTGATCGCAAATTTGACCCCTCATCGAACCCAGGTAAACCCTCCAATCAACCTCTAATTTTTGACCTCTCTCGCATCTCCCTCGCCCACAGGTTATCAAAAACAAAACAAAATACACATGAAATAAGCACCCGTGTAGACGCGACAGAAATTGTGTGTGTATCCTCATTCTTCATACATTGAAAGTCATCTCATCCCGCTTCTCCAACCTCCAACCTCGGCCACCACCTCTCCCCAATTTATCAGTTCGCAATAGGGACAATTAAGGAAGGCCACCTCGGTGTGATTGAATAGCTCACCCTCATTTCGCCCGTACTTTATTTTCTGGGTAGCTTCTTGTTGATCATTAGCGCAAAAGGCCGCGATGTGATGTGGGATTATAAACTTGTGTAAAGTCTGCAGCACGTCCAAATACACCCTTCTCTCCCTTATCGCAAAGCAACTCGGTTGCCAAGAAAGCAGAGAAAGGCAAACTATGTATGCGCACATGCAATTTTGTAGCAGAATAATAAAATAAGAGTGAAAGCAAAAGATCCAAAAGGTAGAACATAGGATACCTTCCGACACTAGTACGAACATGTGAGACAAAAGCTACGTACAGTAACTAGCACCTTCTCTTATCCACTCATTCATCCTCATCTGTAAACTGGAGATTCTCATTGACAGGCACATCTCGATATCCTCTCCTCGACCCGAAGGCGAGGCCCGCATCGCACACCCACCCCGTAACCACCTCGAAAGCAACATTCGCAATTCCAATAACAAACCACGGAACACTGGCCAGAGTTTCAACGACTCCAGCATCTGACGCTTCAAATGTGGGTCTCCTATCGCCTGGCAAATGAATCGTGCCTGTCGCGAGTCCAGATCATTTGTAATACCATGACGCGACGAGCCACGTGAATCCGAACAGGACAATGAGAACAAACGTCCAGAAGAATCCGTGGCCCGATACGCCTGGACAGTAATGCTATTGGCCACGGTCAGGTCATTCACCACCTTCGCAAGACGAGTGTGGGGTGCGTCGATAGGCTGTGCGCTCATACCAGTATTCTGCACCACCGCGACATGAGTCATCGTCTGTCTTGCCGCCTAAGAGCAAGTCAAGTTGAGCATGCATAATATGATTTAGTGCTGTGCTATGTACATGTGCGGTTGCTAGGTGCAGTGGCATGGCGCGAAGCGCCGTCGGGCAAAGCCTGTAGGTCCAGCTGGAGAGATGAGCAGTGCAGGTAGGTAGGGCTCTCGCGCTCGCTGCAGCGATCCACAAACTGGTGACAACAGACCCACTGGTTGTGAAGTTGCTGCTGCGAGATGGAGGTGATTCTTCACTTTGCTGGTTGTGTGTGGTGAAATGTGACCGCAACTGGTGTTAATGGTGCTACTTGCGGACTCAGTCTGTTTGCGGAGAATCAACAACTATGTGTTGACTGAAGGGTGTGGTGGGAGGATGTAATTACAGAGAGCAATGTGAGTGAGTATGACAAGCCGCTGCTGGGGCGTGGCAAAGAGGAGCAGTGAAAGCCCGAGACTGATGGAAGATTGCCTCGCACCTTCCGGCCACCAAGACCACACTCCAAACTCCGACGCTGCGCGTCTGCGCTTGGACCACCCAGTAATGGCTTTGTACGCAATTACCATCTGCGTTTCGGACATGCTTGAAATCGCTATCATGCCATGAATGTCCATATTCCCAGGAATCAAATTAGATGATAACAGACCACTCAAAGCTGGAGGCTGTGCACACACGATTCCTGACAATGTTATCCTTTACTTTAGGCTGTTGGCCTACAACACAGTTACAGTCTTGCCTACGACAATGATGCACAGTCTACTAAATGAAAATGTTAGCATTCAAATTTTGGGATGAGGCATATGGGAGAACTTTGCTCACCTGGCGGCCGAAAAGTCTCGGAAAAGGCAGTGTTCAGCACGCTCTTCACTTGGGCTCTACAACTCAAAGTCATTATGCCCAGGATTCTCAATATCGACATCATAGAACAGCCTCCGTTTTCTAATCCAACGACAACCAGCGAATCCCGAGCGACCTCTCACGGTCATGACATGGCTCCACAGTTTGCCTAGCAGTAAACCGGTCAATACATCCACTACCATAAGAAAGCGAAGGCCATAAGCATGTACATATGAGACTTGTGAGTGCTGAGAGATCAATGTGCATAGCAACAGACGTGGGAGATCCCCCGTAGTTCCCAAACACAATGAATTGCCTCCTCGTGTCCGAAGGCATTGTGACAATCGAATGCACTCGGATCCTCTCGTCCATAAATTTATACTCCCGCCAATTGAGACCTTTGTCGGTGGAGAACAGGATGAGATCAGTTGGCTGCTCGTCATTTACCATAACAAGAGCGAGTCACCGAACTCCCAGAGGTGAGCATCTTTATGAACTCCTTCCTATATAAAGAACATCGCCATCAGGGGCGTCCTCTGGGATAGCCGGGTAGGCCTGTAAGCTTTGGTACGAGCCCGCGCATGAGCTCCCATGGATAGGTCCCCAGATTGAGCTGGTGCAAGCGAGGGTGCACAGGGGCGAGGGACAGGGATAGTGGAGATAAAAGTGCCTGAGTTAAGTTTATAAACACATGGCAGTAAATTCACTAAAGACCTACTTTATTGCAGTTGGAGGTGTGAGAGTGAGAGCTGAACAGCTGGCGGGTGTAAAACGCTACAAGTTCATTTTGTAATTTGTGAGGCTGAAGTAGGCATCAAATGCTTCTTCAAGGCCAGTACAAGCCTGGCCGGGAATGGTGTGTTGTTTGATGGCGCATCACACAACAGCGGGAGCCTCAGAGGCGAAGGCAGCTGGAGAAAAACATTAGAAGTAGTTAAAAGACAGTAAGTATTCCCCCTACAAGCCTTGCTACAAGCCATAACATTGTGCATGTCGTCATATGCCCAATGAACATAGAGCTCTGATCCGGCACAAGAATAGTGGATCTTGGAGTAAATCCACCTCGATTCTCAAAAATGTTGAGTGTTTGACTTCAGTTGTCCAGGTCCTTGCAGAGACAAAGGTACACTGTGCAGAACATGTGATGGAGAGCGACGGGAAAAGATTTGAAATGCCACATGGGGAAGAAATATTGAGGTGAGGGATGAATCGATGAAGCTCGCAACATCCGTCTGGTTGCTGTGCATGGTTACGCAATTAGGTTACTTAAATGGATTAAATTTTGTCTATGCTATTTCGACACGTTCCATCTCAAGGGCAAGCTCTCGTATAAATGATGGAATGTCCTCTGGAACAAACCCTTCCTTCTCAAGTGTGTCCTGCATGTCCTCAAGTTCATCCTCCCTCGATGTCCCTGTCGTGAAGTCCAGTCCTCGCCCCTTTTTAAATGAAAACTTCAACATTTGAAGTGCCTCCATCAGTTCACTGTTTATTCGATTTCGCCGTGCTGTTGTTGTCTCTTTCGCTGATGAGAAAACATGTTCACAAGGAACAGCTGAACCTTGAATGGAGATAATATCCATGGCCAACGCAAAAATTGTTGGGTAGCGGAGCTGGTTTTCCTTGGAAAAAACAATAATAAGAGTGCGAACTCTCGGAGTAATTATGAGCACATACCTGCCAATAGGTCAAAATGCTAGTGCCAACCTGTGCGTCACTCAGATAAGCCCCAACCTCAGCCTCCAAACTCCATGATTGAGTACAATTGCGAGCTGTGCCCAGGCCTAATAGATCATTGGCCCAGTTGGAACTGCCAGTAGACGGATTTTCAATTGTCGAAGGATTGTCAGGGTGATAACTTTTTAGCTAAATATAAAAGTAACATATCTGTAGGAAATTCGGAATACAGATGACATACCTCATCAATAAAAGTTGCCTTTGCCCAGGCCATCTTCTCCAGATAATGTTCTTCGTACCAGTCTAGCTTGAGAGTAGGATTAATAACTTAAAATGGACAAAAAAACCCAGCAAAATGAATAGTGAGCGTGTCTTAAAAAAGTGAGGTGTACCCATTGCCAATACATATGCCGGAACAGCCTCAGTATAAAGACAATATGTCTCAAGCTTATCAAGTTCTTCATCAATAATTGAAGCATACATGGGCTGCTTTAATCTGAGAGCTTCCCAGGATCTTGCCATCGCTTCAAAGCATGGCAGGGCCTTGCCAAGCGTTGGTGTTTTTTCAGCGGATAGCTTCTGCTGGAAGGCATGCAGAATCTGTGGGATATTAAGTTATCAACCAGAAAAAAAATTAAATAATCACAAAATTTTCACCTGTAGTATCAATTTGAACACGTCTAACGCGTCCCACTCAGCCATTTTTAGCTGGTATTTGTGGAGCTCCTTGAAGTCGTTAATCTTGAGGAACTTGTCAATAGCCTGTAGATAAGTTCTCAGACAATAAAGTCATAAATATTAAATATAACACAATTTCTCGGAGGATAAGGGCACGCTCAATCATAAGTGACGTCGAGGACCATCTCGTGTCAACATCACGAAGCAGTTGAAGATCCTTCATACCCATAGCCTCTACCATCTCTGAGAAATACTGCCGCCGAAGAGATGATGCCCGTATCTTTTCCAAATTTCAAGTTATAACATTTAGTAACAAGCAAAACATACCACACGAACCAGGGTCCGAACATTTGCAATAGGATCCCGAATTATAGCCTCTTTGAATGTGCATCCGTTTTTGGAAAAACTGTCTCCTGTGTCTCAAGAATTAGGTGCAGTAAAATCCATGTTAGTGATGGCACTAAGTATGGCCTTGCACGCTAAGTTCACAATGTGGGGGAAGCAGCTGTGATCATATAGTTAGAAGATGAATCACAAGTTACGCAAACCACTAACCGAATACGATTTTCAACTCTGTTAAATCGTAGATAAGGAAACTCGCTTTCAAGTTCATCCTCCAACGCTCCCATAAATGTATCATTGTTTGAGGCATTGTCGAGTGTGATCCATCCAATCTGCAGTTAACCAGTAAGTTCAGAATATAATAGCAGATTAGATGCAAACCTTATCTGTAATCCCAAGACGATCTGTAATGAACTTGAAGATATGGGCCAAATGAGTGCCCAAATGGTGGCCCGGAACACGGTGAAAACCAATAAGATCGGCTCATAGTTCAAGAACACGCTGGAGACCCGAACTTGTCTGAACATCCTTTGCTTCAATCCAATGGGCTGTTACAGCCATATACGGAGTCAAATTCGGATCAGACCACATGTCCATAGTGAATGATAGTTTTTCCATCGAACCCTATCCAAATTCAATGTTGTTGTTATATTTTGATATGCTTTACAGCACTCACTGCCATTTCATCCTGCAGGTTATCGAGATGTTTATCCCATGTCTCCAAAATACAAAGACGCATCTTTGTTCGATGCGGAATATCTGAGTCCCTCAGGTCTTTGCGGAGCATAAGAAATATGGCTCAAAGTTGAGGGCTCTCAATGACATTAATG
Organism: Russula abietina; assembly: GCA_003313715.1. Classification (NCBI taxonomy): domain Eukaryota; kingdom Fungi; phylum Basidiomycota; class Agaricomycetes; order Russulales; family Russulaceae; genus Russula; species Russula abietina. The sequence goes on from QLOU01009190.1 coordinate 48,253, forward strand.
GACTGCATAACGTGAGTGAGTTATCACTAAGAATATGGCGCAAAGCATACCTGGTCATCTGCAACAATAAACTCGACAATAGCATCAACAAATGCCTCAGGGGTATATTTTTGACGGGAGATAGAGCCATCGGATACTAGTTTAGCGGCCTGGTTATGTTGTTGTCTATAATCGGCTAGATGTGACTGTAATATTTCGTCCTTTGCTGTTATCTCAATGCCTAGCTTGTCGCAGCTCGAAAACCAAAGTTCACAATGTTTCAAGTATAAATGTTTTCGAAGGTTGCCAGATCCCGTTGACTCCTTGTATATCTTAGGTTTACGAAGGCTCTGTCTGTGAGACGAGTCAGTGATTGAACTACAACAGTTATAAACGATTACATACTCACAGAACAGGCAGTACCAGAGTTTACTTTTGGAATCAACTTGGAAGAACTTCTTGACATCAGAACCCGTGTCGTTGCTGTCGTCGTCTTTGTTGTCTTTTTTACGTTTCGAAACACGTTTAGACTTGCTGTGCGGACCCGCTTGGGGAGACTGTGATCGACTGGAACTAGAAGATGTGGGTGATGTTGGGTGTGACAGTAATGACGCCGGTGACGGAGGATGAGATGAAGGACAAGATGAAGGGTGAGATGAAGGACAAGATGAAGGGTGAGATGGAGATGAAGTCAAAGATCGGGTCAGTCGATCAGATGCCACTGCTAATGATGATGAATGTGATGTTTCCGTGACATTCGATGGGATCCGTGGAACTGGAACACGAGCTTGGGCCTGGTGCGGTGCTCTCACAGGAATAGTTGGAGGCTGCAGCTGAATACCATGTGCTATAGGCGGCGTGACAGTGGGTTGGCCAACTCCATCTTCAGGCGTGTTTGTTGGTGCAGCCTGAGCTTGGCCATGTTGACGCTGTTGACCTGGAGGGCGAAGTTGAACATGGGGGTTCGCAGCTGCGGCAGCCCTGCGTGGTCGAGGAGCAGGTGCCAGGGGTACTGTAGGTGGACGTTCAGTACTCATGTCTAAAAAGATCACCCAGAAGAACCAGAAATCAGCCAGCGGAACTAGGACATCACGATTTTTATACCTTTCAGGATGCAACTCTGTGGATCTACTTGTCGAAGTCGTAGGCACAATGGCTACGGCGATAGAAGGATCTGAGTCGACATCTGAGCCCTTCAGGATTTTATTACAGAGTCTGGCTGAGTAGGAAACCCCCCTCAAAAACAGCTGTGGAGCGGGTTGCGATGGGATGCAGAAATTTGACAATAAGTTGTCAAGGACTCAAGGACGGAGTAGTATACTTCTGGTTAATCAGGTACAAGCACTAGAACATGAATGAATGCCTGTCCTCACCTACTCGACAGGATTACAAACACCGCTCTGGTTCAGTTACCCCTGACTTGTATCCTTCGGAGCTGAACTTGGTGTAAAGTTTTTTTACATGGGTAAGTGCACCATGCATCAATCAAGTGTGTTGGAAATAAATTAATACGGACATTCTCTACAAAAAAACAGTGGGGGAGCGGCAGCAGGTTAAATCCTATGCGCTGGGATGCTCTGAAAGGTGAATAAGACTTGCCTGAGTATGTGTCAGTGTTACTTGTAAACAAGGAGAATACGGTGATGGTTGCCTTGGGTGCACGACATGGTTTAAGTTTGCTACATAGGAGGGTTGAAGCCCGTCTGTTGGCGTCTGATCACCTTCGGACGAAGATCAAGCATCTGAGTCTTCATGTTGAGCAACCCAGCTGCACCACAATTCCGTGACAGTTGTCAATGGAGAATTGGGAGGGGGATAATCGTTGTTGCGCCCGCACGTTCAAAGTCAGCCGACGCGTCATTGTTTGTCTAAGCTGTGGCTCTACAAAGACGCATGCGTGCGATTAGTAGCATTTCTCATGAATTTTGAAGTGTTCTCACAGCGCCATTGTTATTCTGATAATTTCTGTTGTTACCGAAAGGCAGCTACTAGGACCAGTGGGAGTCGGCATAACGATGCGCAGTGTCTCTTTGATAACAGCAGCCTGTTGCACGCTAAGAGCAAACTCAAGTCTGATAAATAAACACACTTGCCAGGTAAGGGAGCTTCCCAACTTCTTCATAGCCCGGAACTTGGTCAAAGGTATTTCCATGAGGCGCGCGTAGACGCTTATGCTATGTCAAGGCTTTGTACAGGAATGCCAGTCGCATGTGCTACTACTCGGGCGATGTCATCCGACGTGATGCATTCACTGAGCATAGCGCTCTCGCCATTATTCTCAGTGGGGATCTCGAGTTCAAGATCAGGGATCGTGGCGTAACGCAGACGCAACGCAACTTCAAAATCACCCTTGTGCTGTGCAACCTCCAGCTCGTGCTTGGCCTCTTCAAGACGGCGCTTGCGTTCCTTATTTCGATGCAGCTGCTCGCGCTCTGTCCCATATATCATCAGATAACGACAGCACCTACATATCCTGGTTTGGAGAATCATTACATACTGGCTTGCCACCGTTCCTCAAGGGCATGCGTCATCATGATGGCACGATCAAGCTGTTTGAGAGCATCGGGCTTTGATTCCTGCGCAAGGCGCAGCGAAGATGCGGTTTCATCGACGAGATCAGTCGCTTTGTTGGGGAGGAAGCAATCTGAGATGTAGCGCGCAGAGTATACGGCGGCTGATACATGGCGTGGGATTATTTAAGGGCCAGACAATGTTGACATGAACGAGAACAAACCAGTGACCAATGCGCCATCGGATATTTCGACACCGTGATGAACCTGTACGAGTGGCATGACACATGAGCATGTAGGTGCCAAGAGCAAGCGTACAAACAGACCTCATAGTGGGATTTGAGACCGCGTAGGATAGAGATCGTAGATTCTACAGTAGGCTCCTCGATTGTCACGAGTTGGAAGCGATGCTCAAGAGCCGCGTTCTTGCCAATGGTCTTTCTGTACTCATCCATTGCGAAGGCATCAACTTAGTTCATCCAGAGGGTGATGTGATAAGGAACGTACGTGTCGTAGTGCCCACAAATTGGAGTCCACAAGCTAAGGCAGGTTTGATCATTTGCCCGCCATCGATGCCACCCTCGGTCTTCCCCAGATTGAAGTGTGTGTCTGGATGTTTAATGAAAGATTCATTGAGCAAACAGGAGCTAGATTTCAAATTACGTATGGACTTCATCGATGAAGCAGATGACACCACCGGCCTTTAGAGAGGTTAGGTTGTTAGGAATCAAACAAGGTCATTTTGGAAGGGAGCCGAACCTCATCTTCGATATCACGAATTAAAGCCTTGAATTTCTCCTTGAACTGGCCCCAAATGCCGGAACCAGCCATGATAGCAGAAAGATCAATCAAGAGAACGCGCTTGTTGTGCAGTGACTAGGACATAAATCAACGGGAAGATAAGGCTCAAAGTACATGAAGCATACTTCTGGAACTTCTTTTGCAACAATCCTGCTCGCAAGCCCCTCCAGAATAGCTGTCTTGCCTATGCCCGGAGGCCCAATGAGCTGTAGCACGTGGCTCGATGGATGAATCAATGAGAATAATCTTCAGGACGCACCATGGGGTTTGACTATGTTCTCCAAGACAGGACTTTAGTTTAGACCTGAACGATCCTGATCAGCCGGGACGAAAACTGTGACTAGAAATTGCATAATTTGACGGATCTCTACATGCGATCATGAATAAGCCTAGAGTCAACCAAGAAACGTAAGAACCACTTTCCTTCCTCTCTTCCAATCGCAGAGTCAAGCTTTCCAGACTTTGCCAACTCCGTCAAGTCACTGCTCTACAGCAACAATGGACGAAAGAACGGATAAGGGATACACTAAAAAAACTCTCAACAACGCACGCACAAATTCCTTCAGAATGTCTCCTTTTGTATACTGCTGTTGCATGGGAAACTTGAACACCGGAAATCTTCCACCTCTCACCGGGCCCTGTCCACCTGGTGGAGTCTAGGCATAAAGATGGACGGACGGAGCGGCAGGCACATAGCCACCAGAAACTAGGGGTAGTAGTACTGGACGACCGAATGCATTGATGGGTCTAGGGTGTACTCGAGAGATAAGTCTGACTAGTCTTGACGCAAGGCCTTGAAGCATAGACGGCACAGAGGCCAAAGCAGGGGCCTAGTTCGAGTTCAAGAGTGAGTTCACTAGCGCGCCACACGTGTCTTTGTCATCATCATGCTCTCAGCTGCTTCTCTCAGTTCTCTGCTCTTGACACGACGGCGGACATCAACAAGGAAAGCGACCACGACAACTACGACGACGTTCTTCATCGTAACTCCCTTCTCCTTCTCACGCATATGCACATGGCCCTGACGAAGCGTCCCATTCTCTTCTGCAGAAAGAGCTCACGCACGCGATCATGCTCCACCCGTCCAACTTCGGACCGTGCATGCAACAATACCTCAAGTCGAAGTTCTATTCCGATGTCGAGGGGACATGCTCCAGCCAATTTGGCTTTATCATCGCTGTCGTGTCCATCTTGGACATTGGCAAGGGCATGGTCATCTCGGGCAACGGCCAAGCCAAGTTCGTCACGGGCTATCGCGCCATTGTCTTCAAGCCTTTCAAGGACGAGGTCATCGATGGAGTCGTCCACAACATCACCTGAGTACGTATACCATAGCGCTCTACTTGAGTGGCTTCGGACCCTATTGACCTCACAGATGGGTATCTTTGCAGAGGTTGGCACTGGAACCTGATGACATTGAGGCCGCAATGAGGTGTATGCTGAGGTGGAAAATGAGGCAGCCGATGCAGAAATAGAGGCTGATTTACAACACGAGCATCGTGCCAAGGCTTTCGACACACTTGCTACCATCGAACTCAAGTTTGCACTCTGTGTGAATGCATCTATGCCGAAAATATAGATGCGCTCGTGTGGAAGGAGGCTCTTGTTAAGAATGGTATGTTGCATTCATGCCAATTATCGTGATGCATTCCTATGCTGAGCTTCCCCTCGTATTCAATTAGAATCCCACCCAGAGTTGTTGCATTTGCATTCCGAGCTATCCAGAAGTCAGGACCAGGACGCACGACAAGTGCGTCAAACTTGCCGCACATCGGAGGAGTTATGAGATTGCAAATATTCTTCAGCGGAGATGTGCCGAGGAGAATGCACCGGTTCAGAGTTGGTGGATGGTACGTTTCTTCCCATACAAGTCTGTGACCATATGTTGATGCCCAATACAGCTAGCATGCGACAAATAACAGACTACCATAGTTGCAGAGACAATCAAATGCACAGGAAGCTTGAGTGCAGCCATCGCGCTACAGAAAGACCGCAGCCAGTTGCGTTCATATAAGCTAGTCTTCAAACATTGGGCATCACCCTGACATTTGAGTAGTATTTTGCCTTTCCGGCTTTCTGCACGAGCATTTCCAGCACAAGATCCCCATTCTACCAACGCTTCATGAGGTTCTCAACAGTAAAAGCCAATGTAGTACATTGTCGTCTGGGTGCAGTGGGAAGGATTTGTAGATGCGTCTACGCATGTATCCCTCCTTTTCTTCACTATCTTCTCATGAAATCACAGAAGATCTCGACCATTTCCTCAACCAGACGATCACAGATGACTGCCAGACCCCCCACCGTCACCGTATAATTCATTTGCACCAGCACCTCCCACAATGGGAATCGTACATGATGTGTCCGTGTCCTTGTACCCTCGTATTGGCGTCTCCCCGGTGCCAGCAGTTCCACCCAAACGATGGTATCTGCCTGGTCCTTCGGGCCTACAACACGAATTGGATCATGTTCAGTGTTCAGGGCCATTCAGTTGACTGCTAACTTCATATGGAGCAAAGGTTAATGGGTGCCAAGCTGTCCAAAGAGGCCCGTCGGTAATCTTGACCATGATATGTGGTGGGGTGGATGGTCGAAGAAGGACAGAAAGTTATTGGACCTTGTGTTGAGCGCAATTGCCAATGTGTGCGTCGTTTTGGAAACAGCACTGACTGCAGAAAGGAAAGAGTGTTACCTTGGGAGTTAGGAGTGATAATGGAGAGTCAATGGAGTGGAAGGATGTGCTGAATGACTATGAGATGTATGGGCATGAGTGGAGCTGTTCGTTTTATTATTTTTGTCATTATTCGATCGGAGAGATCACTTTTGAGTGATGGCAGTTCTGTGACAATAACAGTGACATCCGTGACATCTGTGACCTAATCACTGTACCCCTTTAGCCTTGGCTAAGCCGCTTTGGAGCTGAGCCGAGCCGGAGCTGGTTCCGAGCTGAACAAAAGTTTGGCTCAAGAGCCATGGCTACCGGCTCCTATTGATGAGCCGAGCCGAGCTAGCCGGAGCCAAGCTGCGGCAACACTAGACCCAATCAGTAACAGAGGACGTGTTTTTGCGCCACTGTAAACATTTGCTACTTTCCAACATCAGCAATGACAACCGACAAGACCCCACTACTCTCAGAATGTCGGGTCGCCCCCCTGGAAAGCCTGATTTATCGGGCTACAATTATGGAGCCATCCCCTTTCTTGTTTTGACCGCGGACCGTTCTGCGCTACCTTGCCAAGACAAGGAGCCCAATGGTGCGCCAACAACTCTTGCTGGGCGTATTGACCCCCGAGAGATGGGCTCGCGCATTCAACGTGCAGCCCCGAAGGATCTCGACAAGAAGAAAAAGAAGGCAGCCGACAAGCAGGATTCGTCCGAATGAACCGCCAAGCGAAAGCAAGAGACCGCAGGTTTTGGCTATGCCGATATCCTTGAGGCTACCAGGACGTTGAAGGTCTTACCTACCGACTACGTACTGCAGAAACACGCGATGTCTACGAGCTAATTCTTTCCACCATTCATCTTGCACTCGGAGACCAAGCTCAAGACGTCGTGCGCAGTGGCGCTGACACCGTGCTCGAGACGCTGAAAGGCGAGAACATGAAGGACTTCGACAAGAAGAAGGAAGTTGAAGAAGTTCTTGGCCCAGTCACTGGCAAGACGTTTTCACAACTCAATCGCTCGAAAAAATTACTGACTATAGCGCTGAGGACGAAACGATAGCTGACCCTGACATTGAGCGCAAGGACGCAGAAATCAATGATGAAGTCGGTGTGGCTGTGGTGTTTGATGAAGAACAGGAAAGCGATGAAGAGGAGGGTTATAAGATCAGAGACGAGTCAGACGATGACGAGGAAGGTGTCGAGGGCGACAAGGATGCCGAGGCTGCTGCTGGGGGCGAAGAGGAGGGAGAAGATGCCTTAGTCATTGGCGGTGCGTCCTCTTCTAAGGCCGGCGCAAAGGCCAAAGCAGACAAGGATATCGTTTCCCCTCATTCTATCGATGCCTTCTGGGTGCAGCGCCTTGTTGGCGAGGTCTACACCGATCCCCAAACTGCCTCCGACAAAACCATCGCCATCCTGTCCATTCTTGGTTCCGAGTCAAACCTTTGCAACTGTGAAAACCAACTGATGGAGCTGTTCGACTACCAGTCCTTCGACGTCATCACCAAGTTCCTCAAAAATCGTGACCTTGTCGTATACTCGTATGGTGTACCAAGCTCGCACGTAGCGATGCCAATGGACGTGTCGACGTCGAGGTTGCTATGCGCAAGAATGGATTGGGCTGGATTCTGCGTGAACTTGCTGGGGATCGACAGGCCAAGGCGCATGCGGAGGACGTCATGGACATCGATGACCAAGCCAAAATTGCACATGTGCCCAAGACTGCAACCCTTGCCCCTGGCTCTGTCGTACAGCCGAAGAAGACTCTAGACTTGGAGAGTATCATTTTTAGCCAGAGTGGACACCTGATGTCCAACAAGACGACCAAGCTACCTCAAGGGTCATTTAAGCGCTCGAAGAAGGGTATGAAGAAATTCATGTACCGGCACTCAAATCGAAGCCCGTCACGACGGGTGAAATCGTACCAATCACCAACTTGCCGGAATGGGCGCGACAGGGTTTCCCAGGACTTAAAACTCTTAATCGCGTGCAGAGCAAGCTATATCCGATAGCATTTGGTACTGACGAACCAATTCTACTCTGCACTCCAACTGGAGCTGGCAAGGCAAGCTTTTCGTACATTCTTGCAGTTCGATGTTGACTTCATCATAGACAAACGTAGCTATGCTTACCATCCTCAATGAGCTTGGCAAGTAGCGTGATGAGTCTACGGGCGCCTTCAATCTCGATGTGTTTAAGATTGTCTATGTCGCTCCTATGAAAGCTCTCGTACAGGAGATGGTCTGGAACTTTAACTCCCGCCTAGGCCCGTTCGGCATCAAGGTTGGCGAACTTACCGGTGATTCGCAAATGACAAAACAGCAAATCGCCGAGACCCAAATTTGTTGGAATCGAGCTCACACGTGCGGCTCACCCATTGGTTTTTGATTTTTATTATTATAAATACTTGTAATTACATTTGGGCAACTCTCGCGCGTTTGCCCACAACCACTCCCTGCATCTCGTGAATTCCACTCGTTTTTCTCTCTCGCGTGCCCTTTTCTTTCAACAAAATTATCGTAACTACCCTGGAGAAGTGGGATGTCATAACGCGCAAGAATTTCGACACATCTTACATGAACCTCGTTCGCCTTCTCATCATTGATGAGATCCATCTTCTTCATGACGAGCGTGGTCCCGTCCTCGAGAGTATTGTCGCGCGGACGATCCGGCGCATGGAGCAAACCTCAGATTACGTTCGTCTTGTCGGCCTTTCCGCTACGTTACCAAATTACCAGGACGTCGCCACTTTTCTTCGTGTGGAACAATCTAAAGGACTTTTCTATTTCGATGCATCGTATCGTCCTTGCGCACTCCAGCAGCAATTTATTGGTGTCACGGAGAAGCCATCAAGCGGTACCAGGTCATGAATGAAGTCTGTTACGAAAAAGTGCTCGATCAGGCTGGCAAAAATCAGACGCTCGTCTTCGTTCACTACTTCACTCACGCAAGGAGACAGCGAAAACGGCCAAGTTCATTCGTGATATGGCCATCGAGAAGGAGACGATCACCCAGTTTGTGAAGCACGACTCGGCTGTATGAGAAATTTTAACCGAAGAGGCAAACAACGTTAAGGACGGTAACCTACGAGACCTTCTGCCCTTCGGATTTGCGATTCATCATGCGGGGATGACCCGCGAAGATCGTGGGCTCATTGAGGAACTTTTCGCTGACGGATCGATTCAAGTACTGGTGTGTACTGTGACACTCGCGTGGGGAGTGAACTTGCCAGCACATACGGTCATCATCAAGGGGACGCAAGCACTTTACACATCTGACGAGAACGTCTTCATCGGTGCCCCGACTGGCAGTCACTGCTGTCACGAGTGGGAAAATCAAAAATCAAAATCTTAACGTGGACGCAGAATAAAGCCTGCCCGCTGGCTGTCATGAACGCGGCCCCACTCCAACCGTGACTTCACCTGCTCACTCCCAATAATTTGCCGTCGTGTTGCCGTTGTATTGGTAAGGTGTCATCTGGGAGCGCATCCACGTCGATCGCTTCAACCTCTGAATCGCCTCCGAACGGCTTCAACGCTGGTGATACTGGTGACGGTAGGCGGTAGCTGACGGAAGCCTATGTTACGCTGTGACAAAGTACGTCGGCATAGCAGCGACTCGGAGGCGCATTTCGCGTGTGAGCAATTCCAACGTGTGTTCGTCTGGATCTGCACTACGTTTCTAACCAAGGGGATTCACAGAGAGCATATGTGTCTCGACCATACCGTGTACTGCAGATAAGATTATTAGCTAAGACACACGAAGGGGTGGTGGAGAACTTACACTCTCGGTCAACGTCGTTAAACTTTTCCAGAATTGCAGCAGCGTTTGGGCAAGGGACGAGCTGGATGGATCGTTTGAGGCATCTGGGAGGAGAACGGGAGCGGCCCGCGACACTGCAACGCTGAAGAACATAAAGGGTGCAGGGTCAGAAACATTAATCAAGTGTGAAGCAGTAACGAGGAGATATACTTGATGGAGGGGATTAATTTGTTGGAATGCAAGGCGTGTAGGGAACAATAGAGAGAGAACCGAGTATCTCTGGTACTCTGGTGATGAGGGAGAAGGGCTGAAGAGGGGCAAGAGCTCCGACGAAAAATGACCGAAGAATAGTGATGTGTAGAGCCACTTGACGGACATGTCAGTGTTCAAGTGATAACTCGATAGCTGTCAATATGGAGAGCTTACAAAAGCGACACTGCTGCTCTTTCCAATCGAGGGAAAGAAGAGGAGAGCGAGGCCGGATACAATGTGGAAACCAAAGCCCGCGTGCGCGGAGGCGCTTGCCCGTGTTGAACGTTGAACGTTGAACGACAACGGGTGTGCCGCGGCCCGGACGGCATACTATGGTTGGTGGCCTATGTGATGCGGATTGAACAAAGTTGCAGATGAGAAAGAGAAGGGGAGGGCTAGCTGTCCTACGTACTCAATGAAGACGGCGACGTCGAGCTCCGGGGCAAAGGCTCACGGCCTGCCCGGTGTGAAAGACAGATCAGGGAGGGAAGCGAGTGATTGAAAGTGCAACAACAGAACCCAGGATCAAGCAGGAGAGGGGGCGACTTGATGAAAAAATATGCGCTGTCGGTCACCAGCGTGATGAACAACGAACGACTTGGGGAAAAAAATGCACCTAGCCGGGCAGACACTGAAAAGCCTGTGAAAAGCACTGTGTTTAAAAGACAGCTTAGATTATGATCTGAATAAGGGAGAAAGCTCGCGAAAGGACGAGGAGTACGATCCTGCCTCCATCAATGTTGGGAATGAGATCGTCAACGCCGTTACATTGGGCATCAGAAAAGACATGGTTTATGACTCCGGGCCTGCGCTAGTAAACGAACAAAACAGGGTAACTAAGTCAGATCTATATATAAGTCTTCCATAGGCGTAGGATTTGACCGAGAAGGAACGCCTGCGCGTCTGATAAGTATCCCCTGTTCGCGCTTTCTGTTGCAGAATATGCGTGCATTCCTGTCACCCACCAAAAGGGAGAGGGCGTCAAAAGGGCCGAAGGGTTTCGATGCGAGTTTTTCGCAAAGGGAGTTATACAATAGCTCAATTTCCGCTTCGGACAGACAACCCCACTTTCTTCCAAAGGTGCCCCATCCAGCAGCTCCTGAACCTTGGCCCCAGAATATGCCGAGACGAACGAAAGTGGTGTAAGTGATGCCTTTTGCAGCTGGAAAAAGAGAGAAACGGTGGATGAGTGAAGGACCGGCATTTAAAAAGCAAGGAAAATGGCTAACAATGTTTATCTCTCCATGTATCTCCAAGACCGCCATGTTTGGCAGTGTCGAGTCGCTTTCTGAGGGGGGAATCTTTTTCATATACGGCAATGATAAAGGTGGTTATCATGGTTATGAATATCTCCCCAGCACGCAAGCCGGATTTCTTTTTGGTGACCCAATTTATGCCCTCATATTTGCGGCGCACTTCGATCCTCGAATCTGAAATCTTGAATTTGACTTTAGTGTCTTCTGGGACAAACATATACGGAATGATGGTCGAAGCGACAATGATCGAGACCAAGAGGGCGAGATGATGGAGGGGTTTCCTCCCGTCATATTTAGTTCTGACCCAGGAATAGGTTTCATCAATAATAGCTTGACCTGTCATAGGGAGTTCGTATAAGTCTATGGGTTTTGATATCTTGTTAAGGACGGAATGGAGGGTTGTTAGATCGAGTTCATTAGCCTTCCAAGGGGCGTTGCAATCGTTCGCAACTGCGAGATTATAGGCAGCATCTTCCGCAGGGAGGATAAGAGGGAGTTGCGAAGGTGAACTGTCGAAGGCGGGGTTGAGTTTGTCTGGATTGCCAAGGTTACCCCAAGAATTGAAGACGGGGGCGGTTTTCGATGCGCCACGTATGTGCACCCTGAGCCCTGGGGCAGGAAAAAATGTGATTTTAAATTCGCTGAGAGATCTTATGAGCGACCTTATGACCATGATCCTTTTATCATCGTTGTGGAGCCCGCCAAACAAGTGAAAGAGAAAACGAACGGCGACTTTGAGCACCGGAAGGAAGGTGCCTTTTTTGATGATGGGAGCCTTAGGAGGCGCGGGACTGTGTGGGCGGGACATATTATAAAGGAGGGTGGCGAAGTCTCTCGGAGATGTGGTGAAGTGATCCCAGTTTGGAAGACTAGTAGTGACGGAATCTTCGTCTGGAGTGATGGCTTTCATAAGAAGTTTGAATACATCGTCACTGGTTTTGTGACCGTAAGCGAGTGGGTTAGGGACCTTGATCCAAGCCACGAGACTCTTCTCTCTGATCTTTGCGTGCTTAGAGACAGAGGCTGATTCTTTAGGAGAGGTTGCCATGGCCTTTCTACGATGGATGTCTTCGCGTACACCTCGAGCGACGATATACTTTGTGTCATCGAAGAAGGCGTCGAAAGCAATTTTGCAGATGGTGAGAGCCTTTTTTGTTTCGTCCGAGACGCCCGGGAAGGATGTTGGATTCGATATATTGAGTGCGTGATCGATGTGAAGGTTTGCCTGATAAGTCTGTTGAAAAAAGACGTGTGATTAGGGGTGCGCACCGTCCGTAGTACGGGGACGGCCGTCCAATTGGACGGTCATGTGACGGGAACGTTCAAGCGTCCACCGTCCGTCTAATATTATCTTGAGGTTCTTAACGGAGACGGGACGGGGATTGAGACGGACGTTGTACGGTAGACTACGGTAGACGGTGTTATGTAATCACACAGAGGTGTTATCACACCAAGAACAGTGACCAAAATGTTTATATTTTAATATGTATACAAGTTACTTGGCTAAAGAAGCGATAATGTGTCAATAACGTGGCACATGGCAGCGCGTGGAAAGTTTTGTCTTCCATATCGGTGTCAACTTGAATGACCTCATTCCGCGACACATCGCCAGTGGGTCGCTTGCGTTTAGTAGATGATTTTGCATCACAGGGTCAGATGAAGCGACGGAAAGACACCCCAAACTCGTCGAGTTTCTCGGCAGCGATAGCCTCGGCAAGTCATGTATCAGCACCGGGACGGATTGGGCATGAGCGTTGTCCAACTTGGTCTGGCAAGAAGATGGGTTGTGAGTTGACGCCAAATTGTGATAAAGTAGAATGTATCACCTTCTTGGACCTTAGATGTTGACTAAATCGGATGGGGATCATCTGGGTCGTTGTACCAGACGATTTTTGAGGCATCAAGTAGCCGGCCATCTGGCTCAAGAGCGGGCTGATCAACTAATTCAGCCTGAGCCATAGTTCCAAAGAGGATTTGTCTGCACGTGGAGCATGCGTCATTGTTGGCGCGGAGAAGAGGGCGAGCCCGACGCCACCGGCGAAACAGGGGGTGAGATGGGAAACACTGGTGGTGGAACTGAAAATGGAGGATGTGCGGTCTTTGTCGCGGGGAGGACATCGCACTGTGGATGGTCAACCTGTGGACATCAGTACGGTATATATACTGTATCATGATATCAACTCTGAGCATGAAGCTCACTGAGTCCCCACTGAGTCCCTATGCTTCTTCCGATGCGTGCAGCGATGTTCCGATGCGTTGGCAAATAACCATTAGAAGAGAGCCGGCAACCATCAGAGTTATCATGGATATCACCCAAAAGAGAGTACTCTGTGCATCTTGCCGTGCGTTGAGTTATCCCCCGAAAAAAGGGTACTCTGTGCATGGAGTCATTCCCCGAGAAAAGGGGACTCCGTGCGTTGCCATTGCTCGCCTGTCAAGCTCAAAATAGGACCGCCATCCCCAGTAAAAGTGGGGATGGTGGCTATAATTTGAGGTTGACAGGGACTGCAATAGTAAAGCAATCTCTTGAAGGCAACTTCAGTCCACGGAGAGGCCAAGAGGCGATGCGGCGACCAGGTGATGACAGGGAATGAGAGGCGATGCGGCGACCAGGCGATGGCAGTGAGGGAAAGAGGGGCGACCCGGCAACCAGTGAGTTGATGACAGGGAAAAAAGCAGCAAATGATCATCGATCATCGATCATTATGGAAAATGGCTTGTTTGTTTCAGAGATGACCGTCCTACCGTCTTGACGACCGTGACGGGCGTAGTGTCACGGTCACAAACGGACCTAGAGCGTCCGTCCTCCGTCCGTCCAGATACTTGACAAAAGTACTCACGGAGACGGGACGGGGGCCGTAGTACGGAACCGTCTGGGCCGTGAGGGACGGGGACGGTGCGCACCCCTACGTGTGATGAGAGAGAGAACAGTGACGATGGAAAGGGTAAAGAAACCGAAGGTGGAAAGAGGGAGAGATAAAGGATATCTGCCATTATAGTGGGGTCAACAGTAAACAGACCGCATCTTAGAAAAGTGTTCTAGAAGCAGGGTCGAGTAGGGATATGAGCCGCGTCTAGTAACATGTTCTAGATGCGGAGATAAATGGTCTTGATTCAAATATAAGGCAACAGCCATGGAGTCGTAGATGTTTGAACGAACGTCATCGTAAGCGAAAGGCTCACCATGAAATGCTCCAAAGAATAAGTGAGGGTCTGCGCCTTCCTGGACGCGATCGCGGGGTATCCGTTTTTCAGAGGCCATACCCGGCGGTCGATCTCCAAACCACGTTCCATGGCAGATGCGATGGTCGATCGGATAAACACTCTGTGCAGCATAGGAAACCCGTCTTTGACGAGTCCTCTGCTCAGTCCGAGGGGATTCATGAGGCTCGTTGCCAGCACTGCTGTATTACCTGTGTGACAGAAGCACAGAGTCCTTTCCAAGGCGGCCAACAGTTCTAGACGAAACGGGCAAGGAAGGGCATCATTGTTGATCAACTCCATTTCGTTCCTGAATATCGACTGTATGAGGGTGGTAATTGGAAAAGAGACCCAGTCGAATAGCATGGGAAAGATCTGCATGCATACAAATGACGACGGTTAAAGGGGAGAAGGTAAGATGCGAAGGACAAAGGGGAAAGGGAACTGACTTGAGGTTCGAGAACGATGAGGTGGTCCTTGACGGCATCGCGAACGGTCGCTTCATTCCAAGATTTTGCGAGAGGAACGATGATTTCTTTGAATATGGATCTAGAGAAGAAAAAGGAAGAGAACGGAACATGAGGCTATATGATACACCGGTTGACAATGGGTTGTCAGAGACGTGCCTTCCAGAGGGATCATCGAGAGCTCTGACATCTACGGAGTAAACGAACTCTGCACGACAACAGACGGGGCTGTCTTCTAGGGAGATTTTTCGGTGAAAGCGTTCCGATGGTAATAAGAGAGTGCAATGTGACTGCTTTGTCTGAGCTGCCTTCTTGTCCCTTTCCGTGTTTGCGAACGCACCGGCGATGGCTGCGGTGACACTGCCTTGCTGAGTGTCGAACTGACCTGCGCGGCTGGCGACGCGATGGGTTATGTAGTTGTAAAATTGGGAAGAAACGGGTTTCAGGGCTCGAAGGCGGTGAGAGCCTTCTTGGTCAACGGGGACGACGTCTTCGTCCCCGTTCTCATTTCCATTCTCATTCTCGTCCTCGTCTTCGCCTTCCTCGTGATACCAAGATCTGGACTTTCTGGAGCCCGACCAAGTCCTAGAGCCTCTTCCGACGGTGTCGTTAATCTTAGCGATCGATCGGTAAAAACAAAACGGGATGTCATCGGCTTGAAAGTTGCCTATCGACTTGAGAAAAGCAAGCGGGTACGCGTTGATGCGTATGTCAGAACGGTTGGCGTGTTCGGAAGAGATGGTTGAGCCCTCGTCGTTGTGGCCGTCATTGTCGCTGTCGCTGTCGCCGTCATTGTCGCTGTCGCCGTCGCCGTCATTGCCATTGACATCGTCGTTGCGATGCGAGAAAGTATTACGGTTAAAGAGGGCGTGGATGTTGTTCAGGTTTACGAGGACGCCGCAGGGCAGTGCGTCGTCATAACCTATGGCGAGCCTTCGAGAGATGCGCTCGCCTTTCTTGGTATAAATGGGGACCTCTTGACCTTTTTCATCGAGAAGAAGGTACTCGGCCAATGTCGGCACCTTGTGACGGTATTTAGTCTCCTTATGGGTGAATATTCCGGTTGGGTGTTTTTGGTGTATCTGGCGAGGGTCGATGGGAGCCCACTCTACGATCTCCGTGCATCTTGGGACGGGGATGGATAAATGGGACGAAAGAGGAAAGGAGAAGGAAAAGAAAAGGGTGATACGCACTCGATCGAAGTCGCGATGGCGAAGGTGAAAAACGCAAGTTTAGAGTAGTCCCGTTCTGAATTCCAATCTTCTGCCTCCTGGTCTTCGTTTCCTGGAACAGCGATGCGAGCGTTCTGACCAAACCGAGAGGTGATGACGATGGGTTTGTTGTTTTGTAGGAAGCCGTCGGACTTCCATTGAGGGGGAGCTTCTTCTACCCAGCCGTCATAACTGCCGACGAGTAAGGTGTCGAGACTACGGAGGTTTTCCAAGTTGAGCCTCACGGGAGAAATATCCCTATAGTGTACGGAAAAATGGAGAATGAATGGAAGGAAGTCTAAAGAGAGAAAAAAAACGTACATGACGTTGGTGACATCTTGGAACCGAAACTTTGAAGAGTCAGGATTACATTTGAAGACGGTGTCATCCACGTTAGAAAAAGACATGGGGGAGACTTTAGCGAGGAAGTGGGCGATGAGCAAGACGACCTGACGATAGTGACGGGTCGACATGATCGGGGACGCAGATGAGTGACCTGGGGGAGGGGGCAGAACACGGCCTTGAAGGAATTCGTTGGGGGCCATGGCGAGGAACACATCTTTGTTATTACACCGCCCTATATAAAGCATGCGACCAGCGGGATCGAAACCGAGTGTCGCGTGCTTCCCTTTGAAAGAAAAGATATTGTTACGTAGATTCATTTCGAACATGAAACGATGTGCCGAGAGTGCGTTTGGAAAAAGGGAGGAGAAACCGACGCAATTTGCGACGGTGAGGTGGTAGTCGATCATGGTCACGTCCGTATCCATCATGACTCGACCCGTGCCAAAGGGGATTGTGTAGCTTGTGTCTATGTCTATCTCATGACGGGTAGAAAGAAGGTTTGTTGCCGCGTTGCGGTTACGTTTATCATACAGATCCCTCAACTCGGAGAGCTTTAAGGTTCTGAGAGGAGCTTTGTCGAAACGTTCGCGTTCCTTGGTGGCATCTGTACGGAGGGAGGTGCCTATGATGGCGGTGAGTAAGGTGGACTGGTCCACTGCTTCATCCGGGTAGGTGGCGAGTGTGTCCGAGTCGACTTCGGAGAGGTCGAACGGACGTCCGATTTTGTGATCGACCGAAGTGGCAAGAATGTCGATGTGATTGCTATAAAAAAACGAGAGGAAGAGTGAGAAAGGGATATGAGATTGAGGAAGGAGGGAGAGGAGAGACTCGTTTAAATGCTCGTCTTCCGACTCGGAATAATAATTAGCATTAGGTTCACTGGCAAACGTGAGATTTGAGGGGTTGTTCGGCATTTTTGTTGCAAGGATAAAGCGAGATGGTTTTAAAAAAAGAAGAGTAAGAGGACGTGTGTTGGATGGAGAGAAAATCCAAGGAAAAGATGGTTGTGGGTGTGAGAGGGGAAAGGACGGGACCCCCATTTTATAGTGCCAAGGGAACGGGAATGGGATGGGTGTCAAAGAATGAGTTGAAGATGGATATGGTAAGTGTACGAAAGCTGTCACTCATCGCGGAATAGATCCCCGGCTTGCCGAGATCTATCGCATTCGGTACGAGCGACGTGTGATACCTCAAGACTCGGATGACGGGATGAGTGCTCCGGAGCACTAGCAGGCCCACTCATGCAGGAAGGAATGGTCGTGAGTTTGCACGACAGTTGTGAGTTGTGGGGAGAATACTGAAGGGATGCGGGTCCCATTGCCAGTGGGGAGACGAATTGAACGGAGAAAAGGTACGATCGAGTCGTGTTCTGTCTCCTCCTATGCGACAATACATAGTAATGTGTCCGCTTTGTGCCTAGTTGTACCGCGTAGAGGATATAGATATTCAGATTCCAAAATAATAAATATTTTATTTTACGACAACTGGGACCACTGTAGGTGCTCGACACTGGACTGAGTGTATTCTGTGTTCGTAGAACCTCTGGTTAGAAACAACAGGATGTGTAACACAACGACTGATGTGGCCTTTTCACTGCAGAGTCAATGGTTTTACCATATCTACCAGGAGAGAAATAAAAGAGCTGTGTGACAAGGAACATGTTTGCGAGCAGATAACAAATAGTGCTAAACCGAATACGAGTCCCCGAAGCTCCGCATGTAGAAACGAATTCTAGGCGCGGGACTTACACATCCTACACGCGGCAGATACACGCGGCACTTGTACACGTATTTGGACCTCAGGCGCCGATCAAAAGTTTTATTGCTATATTACCGCCCACACGGAACACGGAATCGCTATGTTACCGTCCACACGGAACACGGAACACGGAACACGTATCTCGATACACGTACGTACTGTACCAATCAAACACTGTCCGTCTGGTCACGCTTTCACGAAGTTGTCCAGAAACTACATATGTATAGGCGCATCATCCAGCCTCGCGCCATGGGCCAAAGGGATCTGACAGGCGTGTCCCTCTTCGTTTCCTCTTGTTCCACAGAACGTTCCACCAGAACGTCACTCATGCTTCGATCACGCCTCGAGAACGAGGACGTCGCACGATGACGAAGTGAATACAATACAGTAATACACCTCACCCTTTCTGACACATGAAGATCCAATCCTGCACTCCCGTTATAGATAGTCTTTCTGACGATAATACCCGAACGAATGAAAACGGGAAAGAACAATACGATGTAATTCAGGGGCAGGATTCTCTCACGGTTTATGCGGGTCAGGACGGCGGCTCACGCGCTCATGCGCTCACGACTGACGCTCCTCCTCGATTCGTTGCGACTCGAATCGCCCTGTTATATTTTTTTTCCTTTCTGTGCACCCTCCTCTCGACGTCTCCACATGCCTACTCGGTCTTTGAAGCCCCCGAAAGTAAGTCCACCCACCTGTCACGGAAACGTTTGCGCGGACGGCCAAGATGACACGTCACGCGTCTTTCTTAGACCGCTTCGGGCAAGAAAAAGGACCTCAGGATCGAGGACGGCTTCGACGAGAAAAAATACTTTGGGATCGAAATCGCGTCTCTGCGAAGGATAAAGACGAAGGCATACCTAGGATACATGAGGATGAACGTCGTTCATCCTCCCAACGGAGCGTACTGGGGCAAATTCAACAACAGGGTGGTCAACGAAGTTTGGGTTGACAGCCTGTGCGACAGCTTCGAGGAAAACATGGACCATTGCGTGGATGAGAACGCGATGGACGTCGTCCTCGACCCGGCCTGGCTCGAAGCCCCCGACCAAATCTCGTCGTTTGTTGATGGATTCCAGATCGAAGAAGTGCCCGCCCTGAAGTTCAACGCAATGGGGATTCATGCGATAAAGAACAACAACCTTTGGATGCTGAGCGGGAACCACCGACGTCTTGCGGTGATAAAATACGTTGGAAAATTGAAGGCGGCGTTGGAAAGTGCACAGGGCAAGGTCGAGGCGATGACGAAAGGGAAGACAGACGACGACTTGGACAAGATGTCCTTGGAAGAGAAAGGGCTGTTGAAAAAGACGCGGGAGTTGGTGAGCAGGCTGGAGAAGAAGGTCGACCGATGCTCGCATTGGGTGGTGAGAATTTACGATAGAGGTGGGTGGCAGTACGAGAGACGTACGGTGAGTACTGGTGATGGATGGGTCGCTGACGTGTGAGGTCTCCAGCCAAGATCGAGAGCGAACATGAGAATGCGGCCAAGGCGACGTTCAGGTTCATTTCGAAAAACACGACGTTGGAGACGCATCGCGCGACGGAAGAGGAACTGTTGCAGGAGACCATCGACGAAATGAAAGACGCACTCGAAGAAGATTTGCCCAAGATCAACGACTCGACGCGAAATGAAAATTACGACTTCAAATATCCTCGGTTCGTGAAGAAGGCGGAGGAAAAGGCGGAACAGTTCAAGAACACGTCGCACGGGTACCGTCGTATCTGCTGTGTACCTGCGTTCGCGCTGGGCCTGGTGATGGCGTCTCGAGTCCAGACACATTACACGCACGCGCCTTGGTTTAAGATGAAGACGCTAGTGGACATGATAGATGTGTATGGAACGGTGAGCCAATGAGGGGATAGGGGACGATAATCTGACCTGAAAGGCATGCAGTTCGTTTCTGAATTCATCATCGAAAGCGTCGAATACCTTGAACGAATCGCGAACCCCGAGCGGCCGCCTCTGAACATCAACGAGATTGAAGACATAAATGCCATGTTCCAAGAGCTGCAGGAAGGTGACGACGATAACGAGCTTCGAAAGAGCCTTGAGGGAATGGAAAAGGCGTTTAAAAACCCGGGTGACCTGTCATCGTGGACGCCTGATCTTTTGGAAGACATCGATGCTGCGTTCGTGAAGAACTACGTGGACAAGAACGGGGACCCCGTCGCGTCGCTATTTTTCCCGGGTAGCTCGGAGAACATGAACCTGTTCAATGCATACCGCATTGAAGTGGATAAGGCACTATGGAAGCACGCGGCTGCTCCGATGCACGCACGGGCGTACTTTGCTTACTACAGTATATGGCAGATGCGAGAGTGGGGATTCCCGATGCCGCTCGGGACGGCGTCTGTGGTTGGTATTCTGAACAAGATGTTGATGAAGGTAAAGAGCGGGTTTGCGGAGGTGAGCATGACGTTAGCTGGATTATTAGTGTCCATACCACGCGAAGGGTGGTTCAAGTATGCTCTCAGGCTGTGAGGCCTTGCATTGTCACCGCAATGTACTACTATGGAACTATCTATGCACACTCGTTCTCTTTCTCTGCTCCTCTTTCTCCCTTGTCCCCAGTTTCTTGCGCTAACACTGACCAACCTGATCTATCCAAGGTTATATCGTGGATCGCGACGTCTGTGTCGTGGTCTCAACGCCTAAACTCGAAGATCTTTCTGTCCAGAGACCAGTTCGACACTATGATCGACACGGCGACAAAAGATCCCATGATCAGGGCGAACCCGACGGGGCTGCGAAGAAAGGTGCGCGGCGTATTTGACCCCCTCTCTCCCGAGTCTCACAGTGCCTCGCCTTCCTGGCACCGGCGGCTGGGTCAGATGTTCACGCTGTTTTTTTCCCACCTTACGACGGCGATCACCGAGATCGAAGTATTTTTGATGAAGGTGGACAATCCACGAGACCGCATCCCAAAGGACATCGGGAGCTTCAAGAAGATAGCTGAGGGGGTGTTGAAGTCGATCCCGCTCTCCAAAAAGAAAAGTACGCGGGCCCAGACGGCGAAGGAACTCAGGGATGGAAACACGATATACCAGAACGAATTGGCCGACTGGGAGAGGTTCGAAACAAGCAAGGAGATGGGTAACTCGCATCTATTCATTGCTTCTCTACACTGGACCCCCAACAGGTTTGCAAACGAATGGAGGTCGAACCTCAAGCTGATGGAGGCCTATCCTTTCAACCGCGACATTCGGATGGGCGAGCGCAGAGGTGAAAGGCTTCTGGTCATGTCCGGGCTGTCTTGGAACATGGATTCCAAGGCGAGAGAGCGGGATTGGGCCCCACAAACGGCTGCGGTCACGCTAGAGACGGCGATCGTGGAGTCGTATCGGGAGAATCTGTTGGACAGCTGCCCTGGGGCATCTAGACTACGAGGTGCGATCAAGAAGTACTTTGAGTCGAGAGCGGTAATCTACTCGATCGAGGAAGCATCCAGTAAAAAAAGCAACAAGGAGTGGGACTTTCCGGATAAGTATGTCCCGCGGCAAGACACTGGTGGAGGCACGTGTGGCGATTCTTACAAACCGGAGGCGATGAGAATGAATCTGAATCAAGTTCACTCTGCGGCCAAGAAGAAAACGAAAGGCAAACAGAATGAGATGAAAAAGAGCATTGAAGACCTGTATGAGAACCAGCTTCTATGGAGTTCTGACATCCGGGCAACTCCAGGAACGATGGAGACGCTGGCCTACCATTGCATTTCCGCGCTTTCGCATGTAAGTCACACGCTGTGTTTATTGCACTGGGACGGACGATGTCTGACACCGACACGAAACAGATTATGCATTTCAACGAAGGACGGCTGAACCACAAAAAAAGAGTGGGAAAAAATGGAGAGCCCTTCGACGGAGACTACGTGAATCTGCCGAGGACGGAGGAAAGGCCACACATGAAAACCAAGGAATACTCAGATTTGGTGAGCCACACGAATGTGATTGTATTACCGCGACGTTGTACCGATGTGCTGAACAGCTGGGATACAACGATTGGGTCTTCAAGTTTGAGAGCGATGGGTATGAGGTTTCGGGACCGTCTCCGGTGAGTGATGATTTACAGGGCATGTGTGCATACAAACATATTCTCGACTTTGGACGGGGATGGTTAGCTGCCAGCGACGAAGCAGAAGCCACTGAGGTCTGGGGACAAAGGTGCGTTTGAGGATGTCCATCCGTGAGATGGGCGTGTGACGCGTGTGACGACACCCGTCTGACGAGCGGTGATCAAGGTAAATCGCGTTCTGTCAACGTCGGCTTGGACCCTGGTCGCTCCACGCAGAAACCCTATGAAGTCATCAATTTTGTTGGTGCCGACTCTGAACCCAACTCCAACGACTACGAAGAAAACGTGGAGCGTGGAGATGACGCGGAGGCGGGAGACAGTGACGATGTAGAAACAACTGCGTCTGGGCGTGTGTCAGAGGACGAGATGGAGAGTGACATACCCCGGCCAGCGAACCCTTCCCAGCGTAGTGTGGCGACACAGCCAGCGAATCCAAGCCAACCAAACCGGCCAACTGTGTCCACCCAGCGAAAGAAGGCGACTCGGCAAGCTCCCCAACCAACTTCGTCTACCCAGGCGACCGATGCGACCGAGCTGCCCCGGCCTCTCCAGCCTCTCCAGCGATCTGCGTCCATCCAGCCGTCCCAGCCAGTAAAACCTTCTCAGCCGATGCGGGTGATGGAGACCTCTATTCCAGAATGTATGCCGTATCGTATTGTTCATCCTCCTCGTTCCATCGTTCGATCTCATCATTTCCCGCAAATTGCCCCACATGTGCACCTACTGTATTTCCACGGTTAGCTGTCCCCGAACCCATCGAAAACACCGAACAGGACGAATTCCGTATGTTCTCCGCTGGCTCTCTGACCTGTCTCTCTCAGCTTACGTCTGATTTAGCAGAAATGACCTCCGAAGATACACAAATGTTCGAAAACGTCGATACAAATACGGACGAAGCAGATATCCCGACACATGTCGATTGGGATAGCAACAGTGCGTACCGTTTTCCACTCTCTGACTCCACTCGATTTGCCCGTCATTGACGATGATACTGTGAAGCCACGGGCAAGCGGCGAATTCCGGATTCTCTGGAAAGTAGGTGTTCTTTCAAGGTATACTTGTAACGCATCGATGAACTGACGAGTCGCGTGTGCTTTAGACAAAAAATACGACGAACCTAGGAAGAGGCAGAACAAGTCGACCTGGGATGAAGATTCTAACATCGGCACGGGTAGAGGTGCGACCACCGCCGCTGCTACGGAAGCTGTGGTTACTGTTGAAGGTACTACCCTGTCCAAGTCCAAGTCTCAGTCGCAATCCCAACTGCAGTCGCAGTCGCTGGCACAGGCGCGGTCACAACAGTCGCAAAAGACAAAAGCGACGCGCTCAAAGAAGGGTGCAGGGACTGGCTCCAGGCAATTAAAGGTGCTGTCGTTGAGTGCGGCTGGTAAAGTGATGTAGTCGTGCAGATGTCCAGTGTCCGTAACGTGTTTCTGTTAGACGTACTGACCGGGGGTTGGCCGTTCATACGTTCAGACGGTTCAGGTCCGGTTCGGGCTTGAGTAAATCAAATCAAATCAGGTCGATTGAAGTGTAATCTAATTGTGAGCGCAGCGAAGCAACCTTTGGCTAAGGGTGAAAGGCCCGGACAAACAAATACAAATTTTCCGCACGCAAAAAAATCGCAAAAAAATTCTCCAAGTGAAATTTTCATTCGCCGTATTTCTCTCGCATTTCATGGTCTTTTCTTACAAGAACTTGAGGTCGTGTAAAGAATCTTTATTAATAATGGCGATAGACTGCACCGATCCGGAAACAATCTCAGGGCCCATAAGAAATATGCGTCCACGGTCGACCATAGATGTCAAGACAGAACTTTGAATAGGAAATTCAGGGACGTCTAAGCGAACCCCTGCAGTTGATCCGAACGATTCCCAATGATACACGGTGAGGAATGGCTTTGAGTCTTGAGTGTGATGAACAATGAGACAGGAACCATCTGAAGACGAGAATATAGAGTCGGGGACGGATGGAAGTAGTAAAGAAGCGGGCCTTTAGAAGGATCGGTAAGCAGTGATCAGCCGGATTTTTCTAGGGGAAAGGAAAATAGTACCTGAACAGCAGGGTGACGAAGGAAAAGATTCGAGCCTGTGCGCTAGAATCCACTAACACAACTTCTTCATTCCCACACACGAAAGCTACATATAGGATCGACGTTTCTGCTGAGCTGTACCACGTGGCAAGATTTATGGGAGTTTCCCGGGCCTGAAGCGTCTTGTAGCTTTCGTCAAAGATAAAGAAATAGAGTTGTAACTGATCGCGAGTGATACATTATATTAGCACATTTCGGCCGAGAGCACCGTCGGGGTGATACCTTCGTAGGAGCACAGATTACCAATGCTCGCTTAGTCTCGTCAAAGGCAAACAACGCGCCTTCTCTTAGCTTTTCACGGTTAAGACTTTTGTTTGGTCTCCTCCCCTTTACAATAATATCCATCTCTGCGAGGCGGTCAAGATAGATGGCGACATTGTTCCGATCAAGCAGAACAAGGAGGAGCTCGTCGTTCTCAAATATCTGATAGAAACTGCAAAGGCGTTCTAGTGTTTGAGTTCAAGTCTTCAAGACACATATAAGATTAGATGCGTACGCAATATCCATGTCAATCGGAACACAAAACGAGATGGAAAGCCGGTCGTTCGTGATACACTGCGTGCAAACCAGAGTTTTCATCGTGGGAAAACTTGAAGAAAACTCGAAGAACAGCTTAACA
>QLOU01009191.1:0-33464 GCA_003313715.1 Russula abietina
ATGTACGAGCCGCTAAGAGGTGAGGAAGTAGCCCGGCGGTGATGGACCCTAGAGGCTGCCCCTCCTGCGTCGTGATTTGTCGACGATGTAGGAGAATCGGTCTTGTCACCTTCTAAAAGACTCTCCCGCATTTGGCGGTGCAAAAGTGCATCCTGAACAGCCGCGGGGATAGGAACGCGAGGTGTTGGAACGACAACTGGCAGGGGCGTGGTGGCAATTGGTGCGGACACCCCAGCCGGGGGCTGTACAAGCTTGCGGTCACGAAGATATGAGTCCCAGTCATCGTCGCGCAGAGGCGCGCTGGTTGGTCGTCCAATGGAGTGACCAACGTGAGCATCCAAAGCGGAGAAGTCCATCGACTGAATTCTGGCTCGTGGATCAGGTTGCCGGGGAGGACGTAGGTGAGATGGGCTAAGTACTGAGCTATTGAGGTCGTAGCTGAGTGTTCTGGCATGGGAAGCCAAGGACGGTTGACGAGAGCTGGACCCAGACGATGGTTGGGGAGTTTCCGATTTGAGAATATCAATGGATCGTCGTATAGTTTGTATTTCTTGCAATAGCTCGTTCCTAACTTTGAGATCCTCAGGTTTAGCACTAGGAATGGCTTTTCCTGTCTCTCCGGAGACAAATGCGCGAGGAACATCGTCCTGTATATCACTACCAAGATCGAGCACTGGAAGGGCACCTGGGCTCTGGGAATTCTTCATGGCAGCACGCTTGAGCTCTTCTTCGGGAGCGCCAGCAACGAGGAACTCCGACAGGCAAGAAGAACGTCGTGGACGTGTGGAGAAGTTGGGATCATCCGCTCTAGGCATCGAACCATCACCAGCTCTGTGGAGCGTGGTCCCGGAGAATTCGCTGTCAGTGCGGTCGTGCTTGACTAGACGAGAGTGCTCCCTCTCCCAATCAGACTTCTCCTGTTCGATCTTTGAAAACCTTTCTGCATTTTTGGCTTCATCTAGTCTTTCACGGCGTTTCTGTTCTGCCTGTATCTCCTTTAGTTTCCGTTGCAGGACCTGCAAAACGCGGAGCTGGACGGCGATGCCCATTAACCAGACAGCTCCGATGAGACCGATCTCAATCTCCATAGACTGTGTGACGGGAAACTGAATGTTGTGACTAATATACTTGGGAAAGAGCTGCCGGTATCCGATATTCCACATATAGAACTGGACAAAAAGTTCAGCATTTACATGAACCGGATGGAAGAGATAACAAGTCTGACTTCTTTAAGTCCCGCAGTGGAAAAACAGTCCACACCCAGAATGACTGCAGTTGAACCAACGATGGCAGTTGCAACCAAGAGAACTTGATAATGAATCTTGGGAATCGTACAGAGAACGAAACCGATGACGGCGCAAGCTGCACAATGCATGAGACTGAGACGTTCACAAGGGAGAATAAGGCCACATACTAATATATAAAAGCCATCTAATACCAACGGGACGAATGAGCCCGCCGTCCCGGAAACATTGAACCCACAAGCCAAACGCTAAGCCGCCCCAGGCACCGATAAGGTATTTCGTTGCTTGCCAAAAGAAGATTGCGAATCCACCACCGGCGACTCCCGCAACGAATGACGATAAGACAAACATTCCTCGCACAGTAGGACTAGGGGGATTGATTGAACGCAAAATGCCGAACTTGACGATAAGGGAGAAGCAGACGAGGGAGAGTGTGTAAAATCCTATCAGGAAAAAGGAAGACCTAGAACGGAAGGTGAGAGTTGGCGATATATGCCGAGTGTATGCACCGACCATCTGTTCTTGTGACCCAGGAAGGCACTGGGGAGACCAGTCAGGATGAGAACCGTGCCAAGAACGCCAAAGGCAGGATCAATTTTTGTTGCCAGAACGTTGGGGTTGGGCGTGGGCGTCGACGATGCTGAGGCAGTGGCATTTGGGTTTGTAGTGGTTGTTGTGGGCACTGCGATCGTGAGGGTAACGTTGAGGAGGGTAGGCAAGACGTCGACTATAGCGAGAGTCTGGGAGCCCGAGCTGGTGAGAGAGGTGGTCGTGAAGGATCTTGTCTCTGGGATAACTGTTACGTTGGGCGTGATAGTGGGCGTGGAGGCCGTGGAAGAGTTGGACTGAGCAGAGACAGAGAGGATGAAAGAGGCATAGAGGAGGAAGGAAAGGACCATCTTTGAGGAAAGGATAGTAGACAGCCAGGGTATACGATTGGGGGGCATGATGGTGGATGGGAGAAAAAGGGAAGCCACGGGAAGAGGTGGGCGGAAGCGAAGGTGAAGCGTGGTGGCCAAAGTTAAATATTACCCCACTTACAGCTGCGGCCGAGCGGGCTTCGAGACCGCGGGGATGAATAGAAGGGGTCAGGGACAGTAGCGACATGAGGATGTTGTTTATGTCGTCCTCAGAGTCGAGTTTGATTAGCGATGGCGTCGCCTGACCGTTCGAGTAGCCTGGGCGCAAGGGCGGAATTGATTAACTTCAGACAAACTCAAATAATTCTTATCTCCATTTCAAAAATTATTTGGTCATACGCGATAAAATTTTGTTGGGATCAAGCGTATCGACTTAAGCAAGCGAACAAATCGGTCCCTCTCTCGCTCGTCTTGGAGCACGCTGACCACCCTACCCTTGCGACCAAACCTTCCCACACGGCCAGACGCGTGTAAATACGAGTTTGCATCCACCACGCCCCATATGAACACGTGTGAAAGATCCGGTAGATCGATCCCCCGAAGAGACGCCGTGGTCGCGACCAACAGCGCCGGATTCTCATCGGTACCTTCCAAATTTCCTCTAGTTCCTCTAGTCATCAAATATGCCTCTCTCCTGTCAGTATTTTGGAAATCCAATCCGAAGGCGTTGATGCCGAGTGCACGCAGGTCGTGCACTGCGCGCTCAACTGGTGCAGACGCTGGCAAGACTAGTAATGCCATCTTCGGAACGGCAGTCGCGAATATGGCTGCTACCCCTTCCATCACAACAGGATGAAGGGCAGAAGGCATTCCTGCAAACTCTTCGGACCGAAACCAACTATTAATTTCGTAATTTGCAGACCAGGATGTACGGTAAACTCACCCTCCGTGGGCTGCGCACGTATTTTTGGCAGATCACTATCTTGAGGATCCGTCCACGTCTGGACCTCTTCGCCATGTGTGCTGTCCTCCGACTCGGGCGACCATTTTGGCTCTACTGCGCCCTCGACGTCCCTTACGCTGCCGTCCTCCGAGAAGATAAGACCGCAATGCTCAACCACCTCTGCATCTAGTGTGACATCAGGAGCAACCACGTTATTTCCCGGTTTCCGCGTTTCCCCAGCAGGTAATTTACTATAAACCTTGACGACGGAATCGGCGCCCTTTTTGAACCAGTGGCTATGATAAAGTTGTTGTCGGAGACCAGTCGGAAGAGTAGCACTACACACGACAAGCTGAGGGCAAGATTGAACACGTGAAGAATAGACTCGATCAAGCAAGAGCTTCCCCGCAGCAGGGTGTCGCTTCATTTTGGCTGCAAGCTTTTTCTTCGTGTCCTTGGAAGTGTTTGCAGGGACGAAGTCAATAATGTAATCGACTTCGTCGACGACGACGGTGTTGAGACCTGTGAAGTCTATGGCACCCTCGTCCTCTCGTAAAACATCCAAAATAGCCTGCGGTGTTCCGATAAGAATGCTTGGAGGATTTTCACGGAGCCGAGACGCATGCGAAGATCGTTCCTCCTGGCCGCGGACTATGACTTGAGTTGGTGTCGAATGGTGCGGGTTGGGGGTTGCTGTCGTAATGCATTCTATCCAGTGCATGAATTGGTATGCAAGGTCACGATGGGGAACAAGAAGCAGCGATGTGGGATGTGATCGCTTGCCATCGTGGAGCGGCTTCCAAAATTTACTGAGCAAAGCTAGAATTAATCCGAAAGATCTGATGTAGCATCGTAAGGTCGACATTTGACATTTGGACTAAGGATTTGACTCACTTTCCGCTGCCCGGATGTCCTTTGATTATAACATTCTTCCCTTGAACAATCGCAGGGATAAACTTAGACTGCGCGTTAGTGGCATTTGTGATGCCTGGAAAGGCTGACTTGAGACCAACATGGACGGCCTCGGAGAGGTGCAAATCAGCGAAAGGTAGAGGTGTGTTTAGCAGGGGACTCGAAGAGATTTTGTCCGTATTCTTGAGCTTGCTTGCAAAACGGACGTGGTTTGGCCGGTATGCTTCGAGGTAGTTTAGAACGAATGGTTTTGTAGCAAACGCTAGTGGATGACGAAAACAGCCCATTGCAGTTAGTTACCGTGCCAGCCAGACTAACTGTCGACACTCGGACAAGCGCTCAAGGTCAACCAGTCAAGCCCAAGCGCCGCCTCGGGGCGCTTTAATTCTCCAGTCTAGTTCGGATATGGATGTACAGTTCTCGGAGATGAATATATCGAATGCATGTGTCCCCATTGAGAACTTTATCATTATTGGTTACAGATGACACTGTACGGCAAGGTAATGTCATTCTTTTTTTTTTCCTACCGTAAGAATATTTTTTTTTGACATGTCCAGACCATCTTCGACTCTCATCCAGCATCTGTCTCGCTTAGTGGGGCTGACGTTGACCGGTTGACCACCCAGCGGTCTTGGGCTTCCTTTCCTCGGTGCTTCTGGCAACTGAAATGAAAGACGCAGCTTAGACGCTTAGACGCTTTGGGTTCTTGCTCGCAATTGGTTCCGTATTGCTACCGCACCTCATCTCGTTATGGCCAGAAATTTCGTTTGTCAGTTCCTATCACACCCAATACTTCCGTGACGTCTGTTTTCACTGGCGTTTCGAATTGTCTCCTCTACCCCAACTCCCATCAAACGATACTAGTCATACCACCACTAGGCTCATCATTCGCACCTCAGGCAACACCGGGCGATGCCTTGCGACGCCATCTGTTCATCGCAGGCAGATAGGTATAATGTTCCAAAACGCGATTATGTCCCTATGGGGGAACACATCGCTTATTGATGATGGGGCAAACTATCAGACCAAACAGCTGCATGTACTGTAAACGCGTGCGAGTCTCAGTTGAAGTCTCCCGGGTCACGATGCCCGCTGACGTCGTGCCTTACCCCACCTGGCCATGGTATGGTCTACAAAATGCCAAAGAAAACAAAAAAGGTGGATATCTCATTAAATTTAATTATCGGCCCCGCCGCGGGCCAAAGCGTCTATATTACTGTTTCGAACGCCTCCATTTTCATGTAGGCTGCCTCATTTCTATGTTTTCTGTGCGCATAGAAACAGCCATGAGGTAAGATACTTACGTTCCGTACTTTGTCTGTACTTACTTACCCAGCGGAGCAAGATTCTGTTGCAGATAGATCGCCCACACGCACACTTCTAGAAATTCGAGTTATACATCCACATGATTCCGCACATTGCCTGCTGGAATCTACGAACCCAAACTCGCATGCCTGACAGTGCCAATACGAGGGCGCATCGGTTAGTCATGGTTGGTCGATGTCTTGCGACCGGGCTCCTGTCACCGACTCATACATATCCAACCAAACGCACTCGGCACAGTCGGAACCCCTTTGTAAGGAGTGTATACCGGGAGGTATCATCGATCCGATACCTCCCGAATGTGACGATGGGTGCGTGCGGGCAGACCTCGGTTCCGGTCTTATCCATAAACACATCTCTACTAGTTTTGTTTCAAACTAGGTTTTCGCGTTCGAAACGCTTGCAACAATGGAAGGCTTTGTATTTAGATCTATAGAGTTGGCATAATCAAGAGCTATACCTGGCTGAGCTGCTTCAGTGAGGGAAATAAAGCGACAATAATTAATGTGTGAGGATGTAATACAGCGACAAACGAATGAAAGACCAGCGTGGTTGATTGTTATCATCGCCTTTCGTATGGGTACTGCTTGGCAAGAAAAGTGCGAGGATGGGCGAACAAAGAAATGACGAAAGGAGCAACCATATGACCATAACATATCGTCTGTAGCAGAGCAACCTGAGTTCACTCATCATGCTCGTCTTCCTGTCCATCGCTGCGTGTTGGACCGCCCATCCTCGCGAGTTCCTATTCCTCGATATCATCTGCAATAGGTTCGTATCTAACTCGGGAGTTAGATCCGCCGAACATACGGTTCAGCCAAGCCCGGCTCTGTCGAATCGCATCTTTTCTACTTTGTGGACTGAGGGACTGCCGGCCCCGCCGAGGGGTATTGGGTATGAGGGATGTGACTTCAGACTCATTTTCCAGTGCTTCTTCGCGCTCGTCTGTAGACACAGGTCAGCAAATTCTTGCAGGACAAATGCAAAATTACCTTCTCCAAAGACTCTATCCATCTCTTCTAGTGGCACCCCCTTAGTTTCTGGATAGACTAGTAGAGTATATTCGCCGTTAGTACGCAAGCCATATGTTTCAGTAAGCCTGGTCACGCACGGAAGTACACTAGTAACGGTTGTTCATGTTAGCTAGATTATTCAATCCACACATGAGAATTGACGCTTACCGAGGATAAAGCTACAAACACAGAAGAAGCCATGCATCGGATACAACTTCCATGTTATTACTTCTTGCAAGAAGGGCGTAACTTCGCCAACCAAAAAGTTGAACGCCCAGTTTGTGGCAGTGGAGAGGGAGACACCCTTCGCACGGACGGAGAGGGGAAGGATCTTTTATTGATATGTAAGTTTTCTTAGGCCAAGTAAAAAGCAATCTTGGAATACCTCTGGGGGATACAACCACGGAATCGGACCCCAGCTGAACAGAAGCACATTCTCAGGAGAATTCACAACGAGCAATAGTGACATACCTATAACCAAAGAACGCGTTGTATATAATGACACACACTACCACGGCCCTCGGCGTCTCGGGGATATCAATGTACATGAACCAGCCTGTTGCACCTAGAGCGATGGCCATCTGGTCGCCACTGTTTAACTGGAACGAGTGAAGGCTGTGAAATGGATCGTACAATAATAGCTCCAGACATTAGTATGGAGCGTCGGCCCCAACGGTCTACGAGGTACCATCTATGTCATGATCGTCAATTGGTTAACTTGCTGAGATCATGAATACCCACGTTGGTAGTGTACTTAGCAAGTATATAATGGAATTGATACCGGCCATCAAAATCGCGTCGCGCCCGAGCCAGCCGGCCGCTGATAGAAGTAGTGTTATAACTCGTAGCCAGTGCAGCCAAATAAATGCACACCTTCGAAAACTCTGGCTATCAACGAGACAGGTCATGAGCCAGTCATTGTTACAGCAACGTATGGCACTCACGAGCGTAATACGAAATGACTGCGACCTGCATTAGTCACAGCGCCGCCCGACAACAAGATATCTTACCATTGATCCCATTCTGCAAGCCACGGATCTATCAGTAAGCAGGCCGACTGAGGTTTGATAGGGCGACGTACAAGTTGAGCAAATGCCTGTGAGCTCATGGCCAGGAGAATTCGTCGCTGGTATCTCCTCCACATTAC
Source organism: Russula abietina (assembly GCA_003313715.1). Lineage (NCBI taxonomy): Eukaryota > Fungi > Basidiomycota > Agaricomycetes > Russulales > Russulaceae > Russula > Russula abietina. Next base: position 7,443 of record QLOU01009191.1, read on the forward strand.
CTCATACGTCCGACCCTCTCCGCTTTCACGCTAAGGATAACTCAGTACGTAAGGTAACCTCACTAAAGGAAAGCATTACTTCAGAGATGACACGATCCTTGATTTCGTGGAATTCCGCCTTTGCAACGAGATCTTCAGGGTCACCCCCGTGCAGATCTACAATGACTCGCATTCCTTCGTCATCGCGGTCGACGTCAATGAGCCAACTACCGAGAATTGATCATCAGTAGCATGAATAAGTGATAGCACCCACCGAGGACTCTCCGGAATAACCAGCGAGCCTGCTGCTAGAATCGCCCCAATGACGCACTGAACAAACAGTGGAACACGCCATGAAAGGTCTGAGTCAATAAACGAGCAGAAGTAGTCCAGCCACTATCATGGGGTGATTGATCAGCCAGTTGACGAGTCAGAGATAAGGATATCTTGCTGACCACGGACGACGCATATCCGAAGATATTTCCGGTAAATTCCATGCATGCTAACGCACCCCGCTTGAAAAAGATGTCATGAAGCACGGGCTACCTTTTGAGGCAGGGGAGTGGCTCACATGGTTCGGGGGTGATATCTCACTCTGATAAATTGGTACAATGGTCCTGTGTAGAGGAATGTTTAGGGAACAACTGGCACTGCGATCAAACAACCTCACGATAAAAGTCCAACGCCAAGCCCACTGATAACGCGACCTAAGACCATAATACTGAATCCGGTTGTGAGAGTTTGCACGGCTCCTCCGATGCCGAAAATCACGGCACCAGCGAACAAGGTGCCTCTTCTACCAAAGATATCACCAATTTGTCCGGCGGCGATTGATGTTACTTGTGATACAGATCAGATAACATCCGGGAAGGAAATTTTTTCGTCGAAAGCGTACTAAATGCGCCAATTTCGAGCACTGCGACCATTGTACCGACTTCCAATGACCCAGGCGAATTGAAGAATTTGCGGAAGTGGGGACCAGTAATGATCCCCGACATTACACTGAGGCAGCGTGAGCTTCGATCGTTCTCCAGGTCAGAAATAATACGACGCATTACCCTTGGTCATATCCGAACTTAGGGGGAAAGTCAATATATAGAAGAAAGTGGAAACGATGGAAGGCTTACGAGAAAAACTCCAAGACTGGCAAAGGCAGATATAGAGTATAGGAGAGGTCGACCGACGAGACGTGGTCGTGAGCCAGTAAAGAGTGCAGCCATGCTGCATGCAAGCAGGTGGCCGGAAGATGGATGTAGGAAGAACGCAAAGAGTGACCAACGCTTATGGGCTGCCGCCCCACAGTTGGCGACACCCGCGGTCCGGTCGGTCTAGACACGTTCGTTCGAAGTTAGAAATGCCCAACTCGGTCGTCTCCATCGATTCCTACCTTTCTTCTGATGATTCTGATGACGAAGAGTACCGTCTTGCGCAACAGGAGTGGGAAGAAAGCTTAGAGCAGCTGGCCCAAATCGTCTCCGTCGCACTTCTCCCTTTCCTGGGCAGATGGCTAGGAAGACGTTGGAGTTACTGGGGTATGTTCATGATACTCTATCCTCCGTTCCATCTCGGTTATCTCATGCTAAACTATAGCCTATGCACGCTATGTTCGCCTCGGCTTGGGTAGATCATTCTTTCTTGGAGAAGGACTGGCAGCATCGTAACACGTAGTACGTCGAGTAATGCTACCTTGCTGCGGTCCCTAATCTTTGTCTAGATTTAATGTATCCCCTTGCAACTTCCTCCGAAACATTCTCCAACCAACCCGTCATTTTTACACCCGACCCCTGCATGTCACGTAGTACCTCGTGTGCTACAACCCATTCGTTCCTTTTCGCTAAACCATGCAGCATTATATGCCATGTATCTCCGGTCAGGAATATCTTCTCTCGGCGCATTTGTCTATAAAATCGAAGTGCCCTTTGGACACTAGCGGGTGACGGATTGTCCAAGCAGTTCTTTAGAAGCACGTTATAGGTGACCTTATTGAACTTGATCCGACGTGTCTTCATCTTCTCTACAATAAGAGCCGTGCAATCTTGCACAAGCTGGTCATCCCTCCCAATCCAGCTGTGTACACCATTCAAGATTGCCGTATAAGTCACGACATTTGGTACTATCGCGGGGTCACCCGATTCTTCCATCGTCCTAAGGAGGTCGAGGGTAGCTTCTAAAGCCTTCTTGTCGTTCTCCTGTAAAAGAGAGGTCATGATGGCCGTATACGTAGCAACATTGGGTTTTATTTTATGTTGATCCATGAGCGCCAGTGTCCGTCGAATGGCCTCGCCCCGGTCAAGGATCTGCAGAAGCGCGCAGAGAAGTATCGAGAAAGTGGCGACGTCGCCCGACACGCCATGGCCAGCCATTTTCTTCAACATCGATGACAGCGACTTCATATCCGCATTGCTGTGGTAATAGGTTAGGAATATGTTGAAGGTAGGGGCAGTAGGGTGGGGACCGCTAACAAACATATCCTCTAAGAGGCCAATTGCATCCGGCTCGCGGGAGTTAACGAGGTGGGCACTGATCATAGTGTTGTATACTGGGTTGTTATGTGGATCTGACGGAAGAGAAGAGGCTAATCTGAATTCATTGAAGAGCTGAGCGGCATCTTCCCACTGCCTCGCATTCGCCATGACTTTGATAATGGCATGATATGAAGACCTGTCGGGAGAAACAGATGCTTCTTTCATGGACCGCCAGAGCATAAGAGCAGGCCGTGAGCCCTTCAACTTGCCCACTCCCTTAATGAGGACCGTCCAGACTTCGGGTCCTGGCTTGTGGCCATATCTGACCATGTCATCCCATGCTGTTTCTGCCAAGTCGAGTCGTTGGACTTCCAGAAATGCGGAAATGAATGCGGCCCAGATACTCTCCGGGATGGTTACGGGTCGGCCACCAGGAGGAGACTCGGAATCCACAGCAGCCCATGGATAGCTTTCTGATAGACCCTCGACCATGGTCGCATACAGAGCCTGTAAAGATCGCGCCCCCGGGGTGGCTACTAGGTTGCTTAGATGCTTGTAGAATGTGGATGGATGAGAGAGAATTCTAGCTGCGTCAGCATGCCTGACAAATGCCAACACTCTTTCTCTAAACGTTGGGGAGGGTGGGGAAGATGGGAAGCCATCCAGAAAAGAATTGACTGCACGAGCCGAGGGTAGGCTCCACTTGTTACGCATCCCAGTCCGGATTGCAGAAGGGAAATCATTTCGGATGGCATGAGCCATAATCGCGAAAATACTCAATTCGTGGTCGACAGGGTCGACAGGAGAACCGTACATACGACGAATTGCGGGTATTGTCGATAGCTCGTCCTTTATTCCCTCGCTACTGCGCTCGTCTTCCTCTTCAAATGCATTCTTATGCTCCATTTGGGATATGAAGGAGTCATATAGCCGAAGAACCCCCTCTGAATCGTTGTTGATAATGAGAGCAGTAAAACATGCTCGGAGAGCCGAAGTGGATAGCCTATTCGCAAGACTGAGAGAAAGTTCCCCGACCACCGCTCTGGACGCTGCACTCCACGTGGAACTAGGCTTGGTGGGACAAAGTTTGATAACCAGTTGGGAACATGCTTTAAGGTCAGATGGTCCCAATACATGTAGGAGATTGCGCTTTTCGAGACTGCGCCAAATATCGAGGACGGCGGGAGCATCACGCCGGCGTATGTTGACCCGAAAGAGACGAAGTCTGTTCGGGATGTAGTTGGGAGATCCAGGCGATGAAGAAGCAATCGCGTCGTTGGTGAACACGGGCGTTACGAGGCTCGCGAGTTGATGCGTAGAGTGCGGCGGCTTGTCATGAGTAGGTTCTTCACGAAGAACACTCCAGTCTCTCTTAAGTACGTTTGGAGAGATAATATGAGTGTTACGGTGGGATGGTGTGGCAGTATTGTCGGAGAACAATTGACCGTGAATACGACTGATTGGTAGCCGGACTATGCAACGCGAGCCAGTGAGGAGATCTGGTGTTTTGAAGGCATACTGTGCCAACATTACAGAAGCTACAGCGGGGGATAAAAGTTCGTTAACGTGCAGAGGCAAGAGAATTTGTTTCCTCACTAGTCTGACTTGGGTCAACAATAGGTTTGGATCAAACCACCTTCATTTCGATAATTGCCTCAATTTGAGTTCAGCGCCCATCATCGGTCCACGCATTTACCCCATCCTCATTCCTCATGGGACACGGAAACTCCAACAAGCTATACGTAACTCATGCAGAGCACTCTGGTTTATTTGGCCAACATACTGCTTCGTCTTCTGGTTTCAAAGCGTGTGTAGACCCTTTGAAACCGTCTTGTCTTCTACTTACACGCGCGTCGCCTCAGCAAGTCAGAGGGTCTCAACCCAGCTGCCATAACACCGTTTGACTGTTGTTCTCTGTCTTTCCAGCCATTCTCTCACCCAGTTTGCGCCCGCAATGCAGACGGAACAGGTTCTGTCTTCGATCTTACCAACATCATCCCTTGGTTGAAGTAAGTCTCGTCTCTACTATCCGCAATATTTTTCACTATCACGACACAGGCAACACAACAACACTCACCCGGTTACAAATGAACCGCTTACGCCTGCTGACTTGATCCCACTTCACTATGGGCGGAAACCCTCGGGAGAATATCATGATCCCATCTCGTTCAAACCCTTCAACGAGCACTCCCATATTGTCGCTATTGCGACTACGGGAAACGTCTTCTTAGCAGAGAGTGTCAAGGGTGGTATTGATCTCGTCAATGACGTGCGCTTCAAGAAGTATGTTTGTCACCGTTGCGCAGTGCAGTACACCATTCTAAGCTATTCTCAGAGGAGACGTGATTACACTCCAAAATCCCCACGGACTTCCGTCTGCCTCAGTTTCGATGGCAAAGACTTCAGCTACACAGAAAGACAAAGTAGTTGTTCCCCAAAAGCCGGCAGCAGCGGGGCCTGTATCCGCCGTCCAGAAGGAAGCCGTGCCTTGTCCGTTTCCCTTTTTTCTTCTCTTTCCTTCCCTTTGCTTATCTTCCCGGCTCAGGGAACATATCCCCATACTCGTCCGGGGCCCTTGGCGCTTCACTGACATCTACGTCTGTTGACCCGCAAACGGCCACGTCCAGATTGGTCTGGGATGAGGTCTGCACTCGTAACACGGTCATTATTTGCTTTACTCATCATCGGTCTAGGAGGAAATGATGTTTGAGCGCATTCAGAACCCTGTGAAAGGGAAAGGGAAAGAGAAGGACGTCGGGAAGCGACGCGCATACGTTCGAGTTGTGACAAGTCTGGGTGGTGGCTTAAACTTGGAATTGTTCTGCGAAAAGGTATGTGATGTCGACATATTCTGCGTGTTCGCCTCCGAATTGCGACTATTTATAGGCCCCGAAAACTTGTTATAACTTCTTGATGCTCGCCCGTCAGGGGAAGTATAACGATTGTTTATTCCATCGCCTGGTTCCAGACTTTATGGTATGCATTTCTTCCGCGCCGAGCTTCTCGACCAATAACGTTGGCCAGGTACAAACGGGTGATCCCACTGGCACAGGCACAGGTGGTCAATCATATTGGGGCACCCCATTCCGTGATGAGTATGATCTGAAAGGAGCTGCACGACATGACAGTCGTGGTGTAGTTGCGATGGCTAATAAAGGTGCGAACACAAACGGGTGAGTCCTTCCTGCTTTTACCCCGCAGCAAGTTGCCATTTACGACTCTTCGCAGTTCGCAGTTTTATATTACATTCAAACCCACCCCCAATCTCGATAAGAAGCACACGGTCTTTGGCAAACTTGTGGGCGGTGAGGATGTTCTGGATACACTGGAAAAGTTGTCTCGCAAAGATGGAACCGAGCGGCCAGTGAAACCTGTCAAAATCAACGAGGTCGTAATGTATGTGGTGCTCACCTTGGCGGTGTACATGTCTGAGAAGAACGTCATCTAGTTATCAAGACCCCTTTGAGGACTACAAGGTTCGACTGGCCAAGAAACACGCGAAGCAAGCGGAGGCGCAGAAACCAGTTGGTACCCAGCCAGCGACTGCAGAAAAGAAGCCAGGCGATGGCATGAATTGGTTCGGGGTCAAGCTCGGCGATGAGGATGCTACCAGCACATCCGGAGGTGGTGGTTCAGGACTTCGTGGCGTTGGGAAATATCTCAACCTGAAAAGGCCACCACAAACTGCTGCCGCCGCGGAACACCCCAAGAAGAAGAAAATCGGGTTTGGGGAATTCGAGAACTTCTAGTAGCATCTTGTTCGTCCCCAACTGTTCAGGTCTAGTTCTATGATAGAAATAATATACATCCTCCTATGATACATGCATTAATAGCAAGACATCGATCCTCGCCTGCACTACGAACTGGCCTAAGCAGGTATCGCGACGCGTTCTGCTGCGTTTTCCTCTTCGTGTCTTCCGCTATCGCCTGATGGAATTTGTTCCGACGATAAAGGCTCCGACGTAGGTGCTTCTGGGAGAGTGAGCGGCCTTTCCGCGTTTTCCTGGGCAGGCGATTGAATATACGGGGGTTGAATGAACGATTGATGAGCACCCGTTTCGAAATCAGGCACAGAGTGCTCACCGTTTCTTGCTGTAGTGCGCTCAACTCTTTTTGAACCGCCTCTTCATCGTCCAAGGAAAGGCTGTTCATGAGTATATTATCAATTTCCTAAAATAAAAACCAAGATCGCTCAGAATAAAAAAAAGGCGATAAGAGCATGGAACGAGAACACACACCCTTTGGTATTCTCTTGCTTCGGCAGTTTCCTCCAGCAGCTTCTCCACGCTCTCGATGTTCAGCTCCTTGTGGATCTCCTTCAGAACATCGTTACCCTGTTTGAGACCATGTAGCACGGACATTTCAACGAGCGAAAACTCAATGGTCGAGACCTGGGCAAACCCGCAGGTTAGTAAATCGAAGAGGAATAGGTAGGTGTTGGGATGCAGATGGACAGAGTACGAACTAGTTGTTCCAAGGCCACCAATTGACCGTCCGTTTTCACAAGTAAGCCCTCCTGGTACTTGCGTCTCCGAAGCGCAACAAGTGCGCGGTCTTTATCACCCGCAGCAAGGTGCTGTTTGGCAATTTCGTGTTCACGCTCTAAGATAACTTGGATCTAGAGAAAACCGGAGGAAGGAAGGCAATATAAGCCTGCTGGGTGTTTCTCCCCTTCCTTGGGTCGGTAGAAGGAGGGTAGGGCCTACCTTCTTCTGATACTGTTTAAGCTTGTCACGCTGGATTTTGAGACTCGAATCGATCGTTTGAGAACGACGTACAGTAGAATGGGATGAGAAGCATACTCGAGAATAGCACGATCCCGGGCCGTAATCTTGGGAGTTGACTGGGCTCCGCCCATATTGATTGTTAACCAGCACGAAAGTTGCTAATGTAGTTGTACTGTAGTGCAAAGGTGTTGTCGGACTCGAACGGGCCGATCGTCCGATTAGTGCATCTAGTCGTCCGGATAAAGAACTGGCTCTTCTGGCTCTTCAACTGCACTTGATTGTGCCGTCCCACCATCGACTCAACCTCCCCGTGACCACACTACGTCTGTCTCGCCGCCACCACATTTACTGCCGTCACCGCCACCACTCCCCCATCAACTCCACCGCTGTCGTCTACGCATTCGAGAAGAGTCCTTGGACAACATAGACGTCACGAGAGAGAACGAGCTCTCACGGCAATCGATGAGGCATAGGCCCTGGAACGAGGGTCATAATAACATCATGATACATTCCTGACTTCGGGGTATAAGTAGATCATATTGCTACCATAAATATAGTGTACAGTAGCGGCAAGCAGCGTTGACAAAAAGTGTATTATATGTCGTCGTCTATGTTAGTAGCACCCCCTTCTGTCGACTCATTCCTGATATCACGAACAGGGAACGCCGTTAATGCGTCAGTCCTGTAAGTCCCATTCTGGTGGGTTATCTCTGAAGTCTCGTATACTGGGTTAGCTTGCCTGATTTCCATGACGGGGACGACGAAACCAGAGCTGGTAAGATGGTTCTGGCTATTGGTTTCCAGCATGATCGACTGATAGTCAACACTATCCATGTGGTGGGGTAGTAGATAGGGGCGTGTATACCAGTAGAGAAGGACATTGAGAAAACCGGATGATAGGTAGAAGCCGTCGGTGAGTACGACTACAGAGAAAGGCGTGTCGTCCTTGACAAAGTCATTGTAGCGCGCGGTGGCCAATGGAAGTACCTGAAAGAGCGTAGTTAGTCCAGCAGGAAATGAAAAAAAAAGGAAACACCATACCGTAATAATATAAATGATTGGATAGCTGTGAATACTTCAAGTAGGTAAGAATGCAAACATAAAGGATGGTTCTTACGCAAGCATCTTATAGGCTAGGATGTGAGACGGGCGACTCGGAATGGATGGAGATTCCTGTCTAGGTGTCCATCGAACGCGCCATCCTTCTACTTGGACGAAACCAACCAATACGAGAAAGACCGCTACGTATGCCAGAACACTTGAGAAGGCCGAAATCCACATCCACAAAAAATCGGCGGCCGTCCTTTGTACCGAAAAGTCGTCGGTAATCCAACACCCTTGAATAAAGTTTGGTTTCCACAACTTGGAGATGAGTGAAAGGAATAGGCTCACAAGGACCTGTAGGCCCATAAAAGCGTGAAGCTCCATTGACGCCGATGTTGATGGCTACGTTGAGAATGATGGCGATCCATATGCCAGCTACAATGAGCACAGCACGAAATAAATTTGTATCAGGTTTCAACCGAAATATTAGGGTGCTAAATGTGTAGATGGCGACGTTCTGGATTTCCTCTGTGTTACGACCTTTCAAACGGAATGGCTTAAGATAAGCAACTTACCCCAGCCCTACGAACTCAATATCAGTCTGGGAAGATGGCAAGCTACGCAATCACTCACGAGAGCGCGGTCCCAACGTCAGCAAGTTGTTTAATGAGGCCTACAATGACATATGCTTGTATGCGGTGTTCCGTACAGAGCTTACCGGGCATACCTTGTGTTGTACAAAATCCCCCCGGTTGTACAATCTACATGTGAGGGTCGATATCAGGACGACAGTACGGCCAGAGTGGATTGTATTTACCCACCCCGTCAATCATCCACTTCAAATTCATCAGCCCGCCTTACATGTACTGTATCAGAGATAGTGTCTTAACTTAACGTGGCATCACTTACCAAGGGCCTGGATTAGGTCACAAGCTAGCTGGTTGAGGAGAAAGAGGTGTACGGGGGATGTCAACTTCCATCTGCACCGCGCGCCTTTGCGAATGGTAACAGCGCTATACTGAAGAGGAGTCGGACGCGTGTTAAAGATATCGACCACTCGACCAGATTCAGGAAGCATACTGCGATATAACCTGAAAGGATGATGACAGAAACCGCAGAAACCGCAGAGATCTCAGCTAGTATGAAGACACCAAGCCGCCGACCAAAAGAGAGCTGGTGGGCTTTGATTGACATTTGAGCGAGCTTCAAGGAGAGGAGAGAGTGGACATGGCAGAGTCCGTTAAATACTCGACACGGTTGTCAAAAAATGTTTTCTAGAAGTAGCGCTTTCGGAAATCGTTGGCACATGTTCGGATTTGTTGTTTTTTTATACGTGTGCCAACAATTTCCGAAATCGCTGTAGGTGAGTGGGTGGGCGCTGTATTGGGAGGGGTATCGAGTCAACAATCAAATGGCGCTGACGGCACTGCCTGAATGGCCTTTCCCTTTTTTCGTCCTCGCCGTCCTCATCGCACCCCATGTTTGTTGCTCCACCAAACATTTTATCATGATTATGTGCGCTTTGCAGCCCCAGGTGATGGACACAGCTTTACTTGGCAAATGTCTTTTATACTCATCAACTGTCCAAAGGTGGCACTGCACGCATCCCCCTGTCATCCCCCAAAGTGATTGGTATCGCAAACTCTCGGGGAGAACGAGCGTAAGCTTCAAGTCCGCAAAACGAAGTTCAACTCCACTTATGAAAAAGTGGACTCTAGCTACATGGAGGATTTTCACTCTTTTGCAACACTATCATTAAATCCTGAGGAACTGCGCCTGACTCTGTCCAGACATCTGGGCATTGACTGGGACCCCGAAAGCGTTGGTCATCCTTTCTCCAGACAGGCTGTGTTTGTTGGGATATATGACGGGTGAGCCATGAAATTGCGCAGGCAGCCGTACGTCACTCACGCAATGCAGGCACGGTGGTTCAACCGTGTCACAATACCTGCGCCAAGAATTGCACGGCCTCTTGGAATCAGTTGACAAGTCCCATATTCCCGAGATGTATCAATACATCAAGGAATTCGGAGGATACTTCAAGCGCTTTAATGGTGGTTTGCTCTCCCCTTGGGTTAAACCGAATCGTCCTTCGACGGGTATCGGGGAAATGGACTTACATTCCAGGGCTACTCTGACTTTCTTCGAGGTGTGTGCCTTCAGTCTCTGACATTTTCCTTTCAAATATGTGCCAAACTGTTACTTCCGTAGGTAGACAGAAACCTCGAGGCAGAAGCTGCCGCCAAAGTGTGTGGATCCACCGCCTCTATCGCTATCCTTCAATCTTTGGATAGTCCTTCAACCCCCTTCTTCTCGGCGCAGAAGGTGGCTTTGACTATTGCTCACGTGGGGTAAATGTTCATTTTATACCTTTTTCATGTTCAAACTGATAACTGGTCACCGAAGCGATACCCGGATTGTACTCTGCCCCTCGCATAGCGGGACTGCCTGTGCAATGACTGAGAATCATCGTGCCGATGGTCGTATCGAGTCGGTTCGTTTAAGGCGAATGATGGGCACAGGTGTTATTGCCGACTCATTTGGGGATGTTCGGTGCGTCCAATCTGTATTTTGCGGAAACCGTGAAGTTGAACAGTCGGAAGGTGGATGGGCGCCCTCGAAAATACACGGAGGTGTGTACCTTCCTCGCGTAATTCTTGACCCAACCTCAGCCAATTGGTATTTAGCTTGGGAGACTTGAAATGGAAACCTTGGGGCGTTACTGCAGAACCTGAGATCAAAACAAAGCTTATTGAAAGTTAGCGCAGATGCAATCCCCATCTTAGAGCTTGTGAAGTCTGACTTCTGGTCCCTAGGTCCCCATTGGGCTTTCATGGTCCTCGTCTCTGATGGGATTTCCTCAGTTGTATCAGATCAAGAGATTGTAGACCTTGCGCGAGGAGCAACGAGTCCAAAGCATGCTGCGACACGCATTCTATCATTTGCAGAGGAGATGGGCAGCTCTGACAATCTGACGGCCATCGTATTACCCTTTGCTGGATGGGGCCGCATAGGCGGCTCTGACCAAACCAAGAAACTTCGGGAATACCGGTCGAGCCAGATGAGTTAGTAAATCTCGCTGTTCGATGCCAAGTGGATCCTTATTTCACACCTCCAACAGTCGGTGCTGAGCGGCGGAAGAGAATGTAGGTATTGCGATACCTGCAACCGTCGACTACATATATACTCTTTCACAGGTGACGCGCCCTATGGGCTACCCATCGACCTTCCACGGTCTTCCATATCACAAGGCTTTCATAGTTGACGATCCCCCGCAAAACAACGACCTTACGAGCTAGATCTGGGGAGCCGCATGGCCATCCGCACGGGGGTCAGATCCAGCTGCCCACACCATTTTGCCAGATTGATCTGTGACTTTTTGGATCACTTGCCCACGCCCAAAAACGCTGCTGGAGAGTCCTGAATGAATACGAGCGTCGTGTCCCATGGCTAACCGTTGTTTGTGTAAGTAAAGAAAAGTTAGATGATGCTGGGCCAGGTACCTCTAAGTTGTTCAACTGTTTCTGGCAGTATACCGTCTTCGAAATACACCTCACTATTCATGTCACCAGCGCGCCCCGCATTCATAATGTCAACATTTGGAGTGCCCGATGATATGCAGAACCGGGGTGCGTCAAGAGCAGCCTGAGGGCCAAAACCTCGCAGTATGTTTAGCAGCACCTGGACTTGCCCTTGAGGCTGTGGCATCCGCTCGGTCTTATGGCGTCGAAATAACAAAATGATAATAACTTGCCTGCATAAATGCCCCCATCACCCCGAAAGATAAGAAAAGGCCATCGCCACGGGTTGCAAGAGCAGGGATAATCGTATGGTACGGACGTTTTCCCCCCTGACGAACATTAGCTTATTGTAAATTAAAAGAGCAGGCCAAGTACTTTGAGCATGTTCGGATGGCCTTCTTTGAGCGAGAATCCCGCACCACGACACTGCAGAATGAAGCCACAACCCTTCGGTACGGCTTTGGGAGTGTTTGAATGTTTTTAAGAAATATAAGATCATCTAACCCGTACCTCCGGTTCCAAATTCTGAGGAAAACGGGTCAATATATCGGTTTACTGTCAACAGCTGGCGCACCAGAATAAATACTCTGAATATAGCTGCAGGCATTCCCCCACTGATCAGTGACTCCACAATCATGAGTCCAATTATGTGTGGACACGGGTGTCACGGTACTATACCAGAGAAATAGACTGTGTCCGATGATTGGAGTGGGCTACCCTACACAAGACTTCAAGGTGACAAATGAGTAGGATACGAAGCCAAACCCACATGAATGACTTCGGGATTAGTCTTCTTTGGATCAAACAGCGCAGCTCTGGAGGCGAGATATCGCTACAATTGCTCAAACGTCAGGTCCGCCGGGTCGCATCAGGAGGATTAGTGAACCCTATCCAAGAGATGCTTGACCGGGATGTATTCTGAGTCAGGATCGGTGACATAATATTGGCTGTCTAGGTTCGAATAATCTCGGAGATGTCCAACTGATAAACATAACGGAGAATTACCTGCGAATGCGAGCCTTTTGGCACAGCATCAGCAGAAACTCCAAATCAAATGGCGCATATAAACGAACCTCAGAGCCTCCACTAGTGTGTGAAGGTATTCGGCCGAGTTGTGTTCCATTTCTAAGAGATTGCCGATGAGGCTTTGCTCTTGCATATTCTCCAAGATTCCTAGCGCCAATAGCGTAGTGATCCCTGTCTCAGAGATCTGTAAAACTACTCCTGAACAAACTGACCGAACGCGGTCTGTACACGTACCTTGCCCATTCGGAGGGCACTAGAAGGCGACTGACTGTCAACTGGTCGTACTTTGTAGACTTGCCAAACTTACCTCAAAGACCGTGACTTCTCCAGCATATGTGTATTTGATAGGTTCAACGAAAGCACTGGCATGCTTTGCAAGGTCTTCAAGTTCCATCATCCCACCTTTGCTCTTAATGGTTTCCACGATGGCCTCAGCGATGCGTCCCTTGTAGAACCCATCCTTACCGTGCTCCGCAAGAGCACGGAAAGTCTTAGCAAGATTCGGGAATTTCATGATCTGGCCAGGGAGTGGTGCTTTCCCATCGAGAAGGATCTCATGTCCATCAGGCGAGGCACTTCTTAAGAAGCCCTCCCAGCGTTGCCACTGCGTTCACGGTTCAGCAACGTCTGTCCGGCAAGTCTAATAGCATCGAATCGAACCGTCACACTGTGAATTTCCGATATTGGTACCCTAATCAAGAAAAATCAGCGATGCACTGGCACGCCGGTGACGACAGGAAATATCATGTTCATACCCTTCTGTTGCAAGACGGATGGCAGGCTCTAGGACTTCTGCCACGCTTAGCTTTCCGCTTCCAAACGCCTCCACAGTGTCGACCCAAGCGGCAGCAGCGCCTGCGTTCAGTTCGTCCGGGCGATCAGAAATAAGCCCACCGCATACCACCAAGTAGTCGGTAACAAATCTCACGAACCGGGCACTGTTACAGAGTTGAGATCCGTCGCCGGGATCCCTTCGGTTATACCCCGCGAATGGAGATATTCGACGCTTAGCTTTTCCGGTGCACGCCCGGATCCGTTCAGCGCCTTGACGGTTCCAGTCTTGGCGTCATAGAAGAGACAGAAGGCATCGCTACGATAATCATTCAGTAGCTTCGGTCAGTGCTATTTTCGATTACGCATCATTTCGGTCAGTAACTGACGGACCCGCCAATCCCACACGAGCCCGGTTCAGTGACGTTTAGTGCCGCGGAGGCAGCGACAGCTGCGTCGGCTGTAAATCAATTATTTGAATTAGCACGCCGACTTGGCGCTATGATTGGCGCTACGATGTCCGTACCGGCATTCCCGCCCCGTCTAAGTATCTCTAGCCCTGCCGCTGTCGCAAGTGGCTGTGATGAAGAAACCACCCCTTTGGTTCCATATACAACAGACCGTCGACTTGGAAAACGTTTCAGGACAAGCTCGGGGTTATCGATGATGGACCAGTCAATCTTTACGGGGGTAAATGAAGCGACCATAATGGCAACTACGAAGAAGGATGTGCATTCGACGCCACAACAATAGTCTAGGCTCTGCCCGTGGGTAAGCACCCGCGGAGACTCACGAAAAGTCATTCGTTGTTTGTATTGCTCTGTGTGATGATATACGGTATGTAATAACAAATGCGATGAATGCGACAGGCCTTTCGTGAGTTTCGTCTATATGATGGCAAGATGAAGCCAATATAATGTCCTCGTAATAAACGTATCCATTCGCACCAAAAGCTCGGACATAACTCCAAACTTATACAGCCGAAATTTCGGGTTTGACGGGCGGCACATTCGGTACAAATTTTGATTTCGAGCGCAAATAAGCACCGTAACGCCGAAGGATAATAGGGATGGGAATCATGGCAGCGGCAACAAACCCGAGAAGGGTTGATGCCCACCGAGGATTTAAAGACTCAAACATTTGTCGTGCGAAGAGCTGCAAAGGGGATAAATATGACGCTGTCGGGAAAGGAGTGGAATATGCGCGTACAGGAAACACTGCACCGAAAATACTACGTGACACAGTGCTTGCCGCTAAAGCAGATGCAGCTGCGAAAAGATACGCATCCACTGTGTAATTGATCAACGAAAGCTGAGAAGGATATAAGTCCGGGAACTTGACAGGACATCAAATCAGGTACCCACAAAGATCATGAAGATGGAAAAGCCCATCAGTCCTCCGGCCATAAGTGGCGACCAGTATGATATAGACGGATATGATGTCCATCCAAACCAGAAGAAAGAGATGGCGAATAGTGGAGCTGCCAGTAGGGTAACTTCCAGACGTGCTTCCGGCGGAACCTTGGCCGGGGCGTATTGGTCAACATATCGGTCATACCGTGGATTGAAATAAGCCAAATACTGCACTGATGGTCAGCTGAGGAAAACACTACGATCTATAAAACGTACTAATAATACGCCAACAACACCTCCAATAGAGACAGGAAGGAACATTAAACCAGATACACCGGCATTCAAGTGATGATCTCGCGTGAACACAATCGGATACGCTTCAAACAGGATATAGATGCAGCCATAGAGGAACTAAAGTCTGTCAGTGGGCATGCCTTTGCAGAGAAGGACAGTAACTGCTTACGCTCTGATAAACTACGATGGCAATGAGCATAGGTTCGAGGAACAGTATCTTGAAGGGCACGGCGAGGATGTTGTAGAGCCGACGTCCAATGTCCGGTTTATCCACTTCCTTAGGCGCATAATATCGATTATCTCCGATCTCCTTTCTTATCCGCTTAGCTTTTCTCGCAAGCAGAACCGGCCCATACGTTTCGGGCATAGAAAGAAGTATCACGACTAGGCACAAACTGGCCTATAGGATGAGTCGTGAGTTGTTAGTACTTGGTCAAAATTGATAGACTGACAAACATCGTTTGAACCCAGAAAATCCATCTCCAAGATACACCGCTGACAGATATCCAACCGGAAACAACGGGACCTAGAGCGGGACCTGCGAAAGGTGATACGGCAAAAAGTAGCATTGCTTTTCCGCGCGTCTTGTCGTCCCATAAGTCGCCCACAACGGCGCTGATTTTGAAGAAGAAAGTTCAGGGAGAGTATATTTTGTGCGCCGCAAGCACATACCCACTATTTGTCAAAGGAGCAGCAGCAAAGGTGCCCGCCAAGAAGCGAAAAATCAAAATAGACGCAGTGTTTTTCGACAGGGCACAGCCAACTTGAAAACACTATGGCGGTGCAAGCCATAATCAGGCGTGAAAATCAGTAAAAAAAAAAGGTAAACTAATACCACGTTGAACAGAAACGCGATTAGAAAGACGGGACGTCGACCGATCTAGAGCGCAAATTGAGTACATGTCAACAATGAAACGGCTCTAAGAAACTCACATCTTCGGACAACGGTCCCCAAAGAAGGGGACCGAGACAGTAACCCGAAATAAACAAAGAAACTGTGAGGGTAGCAACCTCGTTTCCAAAACCAAAATATTTTATCATCTCTGGGAGCAGGTTCGACGGAGCAGCACTAGAAAATGTTCTGAAGGTATATCAAGTAAGCGCAGGTAAACTCCAAGAACGGGGTCACGGACGAATTCAAAACTAGGACGCCTCCAATGGCTGTGATGTACCAGCGTTTCCACCGGGGCCAGTTCTAGAAATGACGGCGAGATGTTTGAAGGCCGTGAAGACGGGCCAGCAAGCGCAACGTACCATAGGATTTTCGGGGTCATCGGGCAAGAAGGAAACGAGCCAGGGATCAAGTTTCTCATCTATCGATTGAGCGAGCACCGGAGTGGGAGTTGGGCTCTCAATTGTAGTAGATGCCTGGCTAGGGGGCCGTTCGGAATTTTCGGACGAGGACATCATATGAAGAGGTTGAGAACGACATTGTGTAATGAGAGGGCGAGAATATATAGAAACCACTGGCAGGACTCGGGAATAAGAACGGTCATCTAGTCTGACGCAGGTCTTGTCCGGACGCACAACCCGGTTACACGGGAACTCACAACTAAACAAGTTGTTGTCATACAAGGCACATGCCGCGGCCGGCAACCCGGCATCTGCCTGCTTCCGTGCCTGCCCACGTGCCCGCTCACTGATCTGCTGATCATCTCCTCCCACACGTACTCCCATGGACTTTACAGAGATCTACAGACAGTCTGGCGGACTCGTCGCCTTCAGCCCAGGTGCACATTTCATCTTGACCGCAGTTTCTGACCGTCTTGTCGTTCGCCGTGCGGATACATTTCATGTCTCTCGATCATGGCAAATCCCTTCATTGCCATCACCCTCTGCAGCGGCAATCGCGGTTGCTTCTTCGCGGCTTGTTAGACCCGCTCTGGATGTAGATGCCATCACCCAAAACGTTATCACCCATATCGCCTGGTCCCCTGATTCCGAATATGTCTTTGCTGCCTGTGCAAAGTTTGGTCTCGTGTTCGTCTTTCGTATGCGTGATGAGGAGTGGTCGGCGCGAATAGAGACAGGGACAGAAGGTCTCCTTCGGGCCGAGTGGGCACCCGACGGCCGCCATGTCCTGTGTTTCTCCGAATGGGGGGTGAGTCATAATATCCACCTTGTTGCTGGTTCCTCGTTTCAGCTTCGTCTCTCAGCTTCGTGTGACCATTTGGTCCCTGGTCGCCGGCATAGCGACGTACATTCAGTATCCCCTACACCCTGATAGAGGTACGCGCCTGCGTGTGTTTGGCCATCCCTTGACACTTTCACTACCAGCAAAGGTCATGCATTTCGCCAAGACGGTCGATACTTCATCCTTGCTGAGCGCCACAAGTCGAAAGATACGATCGGCGTATATGACGCCGCGAATTCGTTTAGCCTAGCAAGAGTAAGCTTTTCACGTAGCCTATGACATTGTCACTTCCAACGGTGATAACGAGGATATAGCACTTTCCCTTGCCAACATGTTCTATGAATTCCTTAGCTTTGTCTCCAAGCGGAAACCATATAGCTGTTTGGGAAGGTCCTCTGGAGGTCCGTTATGACGACAGATTGAATAAACACTTTTGATAAAGTATTCACAACAGTACAAATTGTTCATCTTGTCCCTCGCAGGTGATGTGCTGGGTAGTTTCAAGCCTGACCCAGACCCAGGGTTTGGCATTCGAAATGCCGTCTGGCATCCGTCGGACATGTTTCTGGCCGTCAGTGGCTGGGATAACAAGGTATCCGCGAATATCGACGAATATGAACAAGTCCTCACTGGTGGCAGATTTATATACTGGAGCAGTTAACATGGACTAGAGTAGCTACGCTTGAGTTAGGCACGAGAGTGCCCGCTAATGTGGTAAGGACATCGCTTCGTATTGTGAATTCCTCAGTAATGTCCCATGCCAGACAATCTGGCGGGAGCCCTCCAACTGGCTAGAAGCAACAGAAGGCCGTGGGTTTCTATCCTGTACGTTTGTAACAATCATCAAGTCTTGTCACGAATGAAACTACTCTATCAGATGAGAAGCTAGAAGGGCCTCACCCATTGAATTTGAACCGGGTTGACAACTCTAAATCATACCCTAAAAGTGGCACCGTACAGCTCGAATTTAATAAAGCAGGAACACTTTTGCTTGCTCGCTTTGGTAAGAAAGATACATTGTTACCGCGCAACTCAAGATTTACTGATTCATTATCAACCGAGTCTAGAGAGTGTACCAACATACGTGCATCTATTTGCGTTTCCTGGGCCAGGAGAGGCGTTCTCGCCACGCTTGCGCAGCGTGTTGTTGCATTCTTCGCCAGTAATGCATGTGCACTGGAATCCAGTACGCCAAGGAAGGCTTGCACTGAGTTGCGGTGGTCAGGCGATGTACTTGTGGAGCGAAGAATGGATTGGAGAAAGTGGGGCCGAGGAGGAGATGGCGGAATGTGTGGGTATTCCTGCGAGTGCGTTTAATAAGCTTCCTATCACTCATCTGTTGGAGCTCAAGCTCCTCTGATTTCTAATTATTATTTTTCCAGAGAAATTCAACGCCCGAGATGTACAGTGGGCACCTGATGGGAAGGGGTTACTTCTTATCGATCGAGAGACATTTTGTTGTGCTTTTGAGGTAGAGGAATAAGTGTATCGGTTATTACCGGAACTCCGATTAAAGTTAAATATCCGGGCCGATGTCTTTCTGTTTGCTTTGACTGTAACCGACGACGACGAGCAAGACCGAGCGATGTTTTCTCGTACAAATGCCAATGTCGCTCATCTCGTTCGCCGTCGGATCACTCACATTAATCCCTCACTAACTTATATCAACCTCCACCTTCCTACTCGTAACCTTGCTACCCCCTCCGAATCACAGCCGAAAACCGACAAGCAATCAGACGGTGCGCCACACAATGGACCGGCTCCACAGAAGCCAGACCTGAGCAACCTCGAGGGATTCTTCAAGCGGTACCATCAACAACGAAATCAACAGCAGAGGCAGTCCTCACAGAAAAGCGGTTCCAACGGCAAACCTCCACCACAGGGTCCTGGTGGTGGATTCAACCTCAATCAGCTCGGCCTCCTTGCTTCCATCGCGGCCCTTTACTTTGTAGTAACAGGTGGTGGACCCGGTTCCTCACGCGAAATCACATGGCAGGAATTCAGGACCGCTTTTCTTGACAAGGGTCTTGTGGACAAGCTTGTCGTCATTAATCGGCAGAAGGTTCGCATAAAGTTGCATTCGAATGCCACGGGCCAGATGTATCCTGCCGCGACTTTGTCTGGCGGAGAGTACTACTTTTCAATAGGTTCCGTAGAAGCTTTCGAGCGCAAGCTGGACGAGGCGCAGAAGGAACTCGGGATCCCCTCTCACGAGCGAATACCTGTCGCCTACCATGAGGAGATTTCTGCTCTTGGCACGGCCCTTAGCTTTGCCCCTACCATCCTCTTTGCCGGTCTCCTGCTGTATATGTCCCGTCGCGCAGGAGGTGGAGGTGGAGGTGGTCCCGGTGGTATCTTTAACATCGGAAAAAGTAGAGCACGTCTGTTCAACAAGGACACGGACGTCCGCGTTAAATTCAAGGATGTCGCCGGAATGGATGAAGCCAAAGAGGAAGTCATGGAGTTTGTCAAATTCCTGAAAGAGCCACACATGTACGAGAAACTGGGAGCAAAGATCCCTCGTGGTGCCATCCTCTCTGGCCCCCCAGGTACAGGCAAGACTCTACTTGCAAAGGCGACTGCTGGCGAGGCTAGCGTCCCCTTCCTCTCTGTATCTGGCTCCGAGTTTGTCGAAATGTTCGTCGGTGTCGGCTCCTCGCGTGTCCGCGACCTTTTCGCATCGGCGAAGAAGCACGCGCCGTGCATCATCTTTATCGACGAAATTGACGCCATTGGCAAGTCCCGCGGGAAGAATAGTAGTATGGGCGGGAACGACGAGCGCGAGTCAACACTAAATCAACTCCTTGTCGAGATGGATGGTTTTGGCACAAGCGAGCATATTGTCGTCCTTGCTGGCACTAACCGTCCCGACGTGCTGGATCCCGCGTTGCTGCGCCCCGGTCGTTTCGATCGCCATATTGCTATCGATCGCCCCGACGTATCCGGTCGCAAGGGTATTTTCAAGGTTCACCTTGGTCCCTTACGACTCTCCGAGAAGCTTCCCAAACTCGAATCACTTGCGCAGAAACTCGGCGTGTTGACCCCCGGTTTCTCGGGTGCAGATATTGCGAATGTGTGCAACGAGGCGGCTCTGCATGCCGCGCGTCATGGCTCGGAGTTCGTAGAGGAGCGGGACTTCGAAAGTGCTATCGAACGAGTGATTGCTGGTCTGGAGCGCAAATCTCGTGTTCTCAGCCCGGATGAGAAGAAGACCGTTGCGTATCACGAAGCCGGTCATGCCGTTTGTGGGTGGTTTTTGGAGCATGCGGATCCTCTCCTCAAGGTCAGCATTATTCCAAGAGGCGTAGGAGCACTTGGCTACGCTCAGGTAGAACCCCTTTACCTCGGTCCTTTAAATTACTAACGTTCTGCACAGTACTTACCACCCGACCGCTACCTCTTATCGACACCTCAGATGTTGGATCGCATTTGTATGACACTCGGTGGACGTGTCTCGGAAGAAATTTTCTTCGGGGCGGGGAACATCACAACGGGCGCACAGGACGACCTTCAGAAAATCACCCGCATGGCGTTCGAGGCTTGCGCCAATTATGGAATGAACACAATCATCGGTCCTGTCAGCTATGGTGGTCGTGAAGGCGCGCGAGAGAGTTGGACCAAGCCGTTCAGCGAGAGAACTGCAGAAATGCTGGACTTGGAGGTGCGGAAGATGATCACGTAAGCCTTTGACTTAGTTTCGGACTACTTCTAATATTTGTGGACAAGTGACGCGCATACAAGGACAACGGAGTTGTTGACCAAACGCCGCGAAGATGTAGAGAAAGTCGCCAAGTTATTGCTCGAGAAAGAAGTCATCACCCGGTAAGGCCATTCGTCTCTTCCTCCCCCCCCTGTTGCTCATAAACCCTTAAAGCAAGGACATGATCGACCTCCTCGGAAAGCGTCCTTTCGTAGGACGTAATGATGACATGGACAAGTGGCTTGATGACAATCGAGGTTCAGAGCGCAGCGCTCCTCCACCATTCGAAAGTCCTGCTGATACCGAGCCGTCACCCTCACCAGCACCTGGGGTTGCATCTTCGGGGTTAGATAACAGGACTATCTAACCGCGCATAGCCGTAGACGGTTCCATGGGTTTGTGCACGATATAATTTACACGTGTACTTTATAGAACGCCAATTTATTCGAACCTCGTCCTCACGACGCCTCTGCTGATTTCGTTACAGATACAATTCTATATACGGCTGTTAGATTTGTCAAACGGCATCATAATGAACATCTAGTGTTCAGACAGTATATCTGAACCCACTCCACATATCCCCTTTCTCCCTGCGTGCTTTAACCACACTATCGATGTTGGCCGAAGCCATAAACCCATCGCGTTCATGTCGCGCTTTGTTCTCTCGTCTTAGAACGGTATATATCTCCAGCCGATGGCAATGTATATGAGTACAATCTCATGCAACTTGTCGGGTCTGGTGGTTGTAATATTGGAGAAAGCTGGTCACTGCGTGCTTCTCGAATTTGTTCAAAGCATTTCGAAGAGTGATTTGAGTTACGAGGGATTGATGGACATGGCACGAAATAATGGAGTGTGGATGTAAGATAAAGGTCAAGCGTGAGTACTATGCTAGCATGCCTGGTCGTGAATTGCACTGTTGACAGTTTTACAATTTTTAACTTAGAAAAAGAAAATTCTTGTCTAATATCATTTGCTGTTTTACCACCTTATTTTACAACTACAGAACAATTTAAAAATGGTCTCACACTGTGGGAAGAGTTTATGTAATCAGATAGTTACTCGTGCGTCCGCCAAACGCCGAGCAATTTGAACATGAACTTGAAAAGTGAGTACTTTGAGTGTTTATTTTCCTTTCCACTCTTCCGGATGAGCTTTCTCTGCTGTGCACCAGACTGAGTGCATCTTCACGATGGTGACTCTCATTGCCGGCCCTCCTTTTACGCTAGAGGGTCCTGATTCCTTTCTTCAATCGCTTGCCCTACCCTTCATGGTTGTATTTTGGTTTGGAATACTGATCGAGCATTTTCCAGATCGGCCTCTACTTCCAGTTCAAGCGAACGCCAGGTTCAATATTTGCATTTACATAAATACCGTCTGTTATCGTCCCAGATTGCACATGTTCTCACTTGCCAGTCGAGGAATATACCCCGGTATCGAGTTGGAAGATAGTATTATCTGACCATTTCAACCGCGGACAATTACTTGGTGTGCACGGTACAATCTATATATGTATATTATTAACTGACAATTCATTTGCTCCTCTCGCTCCAACAAGACTACATTTCGCTACGGATAGAATTCTATATAGCACTGTTAGATCCTCCAAAGGGCGTATAATGAACATGTTGGGGTTCAGACGGTATATCTGAATCCACTCCACATATCTCCTTTCTCCTTGCGTGCTTCAGCTACACTTCTGTATCGCCCATTATCGATGTTGGCCGTCTTGTTTTCGGAGCCGTCAATCACCTCATCTCGTTCACCTCGGTCCCGTGCTTTGTTCTCTCGTCTCAAGAGCATCGTATATGCGAATGAGCTCAGCCAACCGATGGCAATGTACATGAGCACAATCCCATGGCCAAGGGTATACCACGGCAAATCTCGTCCACGGTACTACAAAGGCGGTACGTCAATAGTCACGCTGCATTCGTGAGCTGAATGTACATACGACATTGGATGTTACGGCGCCATTCAGATTTCCGCTGGATTGGACACCCATTTGTCCCGTAATATCACAGTATTAGGAAGGTACTCACAATGAAATGACCAAGGCTAGCGTTGCGCCGCGTTTGTATGCACCCTCTACGTTGCTTGAAATCCAAGCCCTGTAGCGGCGCATGAGACTGTCTTTTTCCGGGAGAAGACGGCTGCTTACGAGTTGTTCGCTACTCGTAAATTTCGGTATAAGAATCACACTCAGGGCGTAAAGATAACATGTAGCTACGTACGGACTACGGGAAACAACGAACTGCAGAAAGCCTCGTCAGAAAAACAAGGTGGAAGTATCTATCTCTTGAAGACTTACGCAGCGGCCAGATAGAATGCAAAATATGAAAGTGCGGCATTGCGAGAAACAATCAAGATGAGATACCCTACAAAAGCAGTACCCAAAAGGGTCCTAGATTTGGTAAGCCAGAAACGTGAGTGTTCCGAATAACAATGTCAAGATTGGGGATAACTGACAGATTGATATATCCTCTATACCCCCTGTGGCCAAACCGATCGCCCAAGACCGCAAAGGCGAGGGTAACGAGACATGCAAATGCATATACCGGCACCGACATAAGATTGGCTGCCGTTGCCTTGAATCCTAACTGGGTTCAAAAGGTAAGCAGGCCGGTTCAATGCCGCTGTAGTAAGGCCCTATTGACCTCATGGATGATTGTTGGCGTGAATAAAGAGAATGCAAATATGGGGCCACCGCTTCAAATGGTTAAGAATACAGCATACGCCAACTATGAGTACAGATCGGCACCCACATTCCCATACACATTCCAACTGGAGATAATATCATCACGACGTGAGATCTTTGTTGGGAGAGAAAACTCACGCGCTACATATGTTTTCCAGTCTGTTAGGCACTGCCACAAGTACTTGAGCTCAAACATCTCTTTGTCAGCACTGAATCGCATATCCTCTTTCAGTTCGCGGATGGTGTATACACCTACATATACGTTAGCAAGTCAGCACGGAAAATCATGCAGAATGTGGGCGTGATTGTGCACATACGTTCGGCCTCTGACAGAAATTTGGCTGACTCGGGAAAGTCTTGAATAACCCAAGGGGAAGCACAAGCAAGGAGAATGGTAAAAAGTCCTTCTAGGATGAAAATCCATGCCCACCCGGGCTTTCCACCGACGCCGTCCATATCGTGGATAGCCGCAGCAAGGAAACCACCTGACCCGACACGGTTGTTTGGCGTAGTCAATAAGCATTCCCTGGCCTGAAGTGATACACTCACTGAACGCGCCCGCAATTGTAGCAGCTGAAATAATCACTGCTATGCGAGAACCAAGCTCCGAGCGTTTGTACCAGCTGATTAGGGCGCAAACGTCAGAAGTAGCTGTTTTTGGCAAGTGACATTGGTTGCCGTGCAGAAGTCTCACCATGATAAGTAGAATATGATTCCCGGGAGCAGACCCGCCTCGGCCAAGCCCAACAAAAATCGGAGGCCTGTATCTTTGTCAACGTTCACCCATAAGTCTGAATAGACAAGAACATACCAATCAGATCTCCATAGTTGCGAGCGAGGCCATGAAATGTCTCGAGGGTGCAAACATCGTAAGATACGAGACAGGAAGCTGACTTGGTGTGGTGGCCTACCATTACGACTCCCCACGCAAATACGATAAAGGGTATCCATCGAGACGGACGAAAATATTTCAGGGCGAGATTACTCGGGACCTATTAGACTAAGTTAGCGAGATATTTATAGCTCGGAGATGACTCGGAAGCACCTCACCTCAAACAGAGCATAGGGAAAGAAAAATATTGTGAGCACCATAAGAAATTGCTTATCTGTGACGTGGAGACTCTTTTGCATGTTATACAGCTATGGGGGATAAAAAATTGATGAGGAAAACACAAGAAGTGTGGGTATGCAGGGTGTGCATACGCGCGCATTTCCTATACTACCTCTGTCGAGAAAGTTCATGAGGTAAAGCAAAGTCAGCCATGGCAAAAGTTGAACATCTATCTTGTGTTTCAACTTGTGGGGGTCGATGGCTGAGATATCGACTTCTGGACAGTAAAGATCAGGTGCGTGTAGAGTCTCTTGGAGTTGCACTGTGGCAGAGATGGCGGGCGCTTCAAGCTTAGTACCGCCGCTGGCAGATTCACTTTTCTCGTGGGCTACGTGGGTGGTCATGGCTTCTCGAGAGAAGTATTTGGAAATACGTTTTTAATGGCTTTATACATGGCGAGTAGGAAGTGGAAGGCTGGAAGCAGCAAATTATTCTCTCTTCGATCCGCGGCGCCGCGAATACCCTCTGACGTGGGGAATCTGGGTGATCTTGATAGAGCGTGGTCCCTTGGGCGAGCGGGGCGCGGACTAGTCAGAGAAAAGCTGATGGGTTCATGCCGGTGGTTATTCCAGTTCCCAGACTCGAAAGGCCTGAGAACGATAGATTCGGATTCGGAGTACCGTCCACAGGTACTAGTAAGTTGGAGTGATCGCATTAAGAGCTTATGTAATCGGATAACCTAATCGCTGAAATCATGATATTCACGATGGTGACTCTCGTTGATGGCCTTTATTGTAGCACCAGGGCGATGCTTTGGCGTGGGCGGGAGTGCTGGGTGAATCTGGGAAAGCAAGTGTTTGACCGCGAACAGACGCCAATTCCCGTCGATCGCCGTGATCAGATAGTGTTTGTGAGTCGGCGAGGTGGAGAAATGAACGGGTTCGCACCCGCGCTTGGTTGACAGTGGACGACATTATGCCTGTAAACGCCCAATATATTTGTAGCTCTCCGAGGTTCTATATAGCACTGTTAGATCCACCAAAAGGGCGCGTAATGAACATCCAGGGTTCAGACGGTATATCTGAACCCGCTCCACATGTCTCCTTTTTCCCTGCGTGCTTCAGCAACACTACCGTATCGCCCATTAACGGCGTCCGCTGACTTGTTTTCGGAGCCATCGATCACCTCGTCTCGATCACCTCGGTCCCGTGCCTTGTTCTCTCGTCTCAGTAGAACTGTATATACGAGTGAGCTGAGCCAGCC